>DWGR01004150.1:0-11417 GCA_018247715.1 Heliconius burneyi | reverse complement strand
TTATACAAATACACTTGCCATAAGGGAACCTAAAAATGTAGGATTTAAAAAAAGAATATGAATATAGAAAATATTTCTGTATTAAGTACAAGTTTTTCTCTATTTGTTTTCATCACATTTCAACATTGCCATCGTCCTAAAAAGTCAGGTAATCACTGTATTGAGCAATAATCAACTTGCATTACAGTTAGTGTTAATTCCCAAATTCTTTTAGAAAATGAGTGTTTTTTATATTAATTTAGACTAATAAGAATTTACATATTTAGAGGAGATTAATTATCATGTAAAAATTAATGTATGTAAATAAGTTATAGGTTATTCTCAAATGATTGGTTTCAAAGAGAACCTCTATACCACGAATGTATCTATAACTTACTACCATTGTTCGTGTAACGCTCTCGTTCATATCAATTTAATAGAATTATTATGCAAATTTATCATACTTAGTAGGCATTGAGGAAATAATAGATTTTTTCTAATAGTTAAAAAATATAATAATAAAACCAACACCAAGCCTTTCAACCGCTTTTGTGGAGAAAAAAAAATGTATTAAAGGTTATGTTACTAAGAAATTATATTAATTAAATAATATTTACAGTACACAATAAAATAATTCGATTGAGGTAAACAAGAAACAGTTAAGTAGTACTACAATTTGCTCATAAAAGGTACTTCATTTTTCAACTTTAAGAAACCTAATGCAAAAACAAGTGACAAAAAAATATGGCCATGGTAACAGCTAGAAATCAATTCTGCGTGAAATTTAATTATTACCAGATATTTTTGTGAGTTTCGCTTAACATGAATATTTAAATAGTTTAAATTTCCCTGCTCTGGACAAAGCGTGGTGTTAAGTTCCATCGTTTCACTCACAATGTCTCAAAAGTTGGGCGGAGAGTGGAGAACGGAATGTTTTAACGTTATGTTACCTTTATCTGCTCTGCTAAAGAGAAGGACGCATTTTAACTTTTTATTCAGTTATAACTAACCGTGGTTAACAATTCGTTTGTAAATTAGTTATATCATTTAAAATCCACTTACAGTTCAATGATGTTATTACAAAAGCAATGTCTATAATAAAAAATCATGGTAGTTTATCTATCTAATAATCCGTGTGTGACTATAAGGCGACGGTTGTGGGTTCGATCCCCACTCGAGGAAGTGAAATATTTATTTACGTTTATATTTCCATTTCGTCGCTTCGGTGTCGAGTTAGTTAGTCTTAACACTAGGTTCCCTCTGCCTACCCTGCTCTGTGCGAGCTACAGCGTGAAGCTGATTTTTTTTATCTATCTATATAATTCTATGTACCCGCATAAAGTGTAGAATGAAGTAATATTATGATAATATTTTTAGAATTACTTATTACAAAAGAATGTTTGACATACCACATATGCCACAGATAAACAAATAATACAGATTTATTAAAAAATATTAGAAATTGTATAAGTGGAATATTGTATTAGAAATTTATAATTTTGCAATGCAAATAGAAAGTCCACTCCTTTATTATACTAGTCAAAAGTATATTTTTCTGTTAAAACTTAACATAAAGATGTCATATTTAAGTATATTTTAGCGGTATGGAAATTTGTATTTATCTAAACGGGAGTGAAATCTAGAATATAGAAAATATTTTATGATAGATACGCTTTCGACGGCGAATTTACTATTTACATAAATGTTTTCCAAAAGGACTTTCTACTGCCATCAGATATACTATTAAATGATTGGTTTTATTAAGTTATACTGCATTCAATTTTATATTTACGTACTTTACATAACAAGCAGGTAAAAAAAATTCAAACATTTTTTGCCTATTTCTAAAAGTATTGTGTTAACGCTGTTTGGCCAGATCGGAGAGAAGAAATAAAAATATTTCGTCTTGGGAACCGAATTTTCAACATCACTACAGTAGCATACTTCCTTATCTAGCAATGTCAGATACACTTTGCAAAAAGATGTGGTCCTAGGAAATACTCAAAATTTACAGAATTTTTGATCATTTAGGTAATATTTATTTTACTACTAGCTAACCCGGCGAACTTCGTACCGACTAACTATTAAATACGTTAAATACTTATTTATATCTTTTGATAGAGTGACGCGATTACAATGAAATAAAAACTGAACCCTACCTTGAGTTACTTGCATTTTTTTCTATAAAAGTTGCTTAAATTTGTTGTGTGCTTTTTACGTGATACGTGTTCAACAAACAAAACTTCCAATAATGCTGGAAATGGATTCTGTTAGTCATCCTTTAACACCCTGGCTAATTATTTTTTAAATATTTTCAATGTATAAAAACGACTTTTCTACAGATTTACTATAAGTATAGAGTATAGATGAGATATTTGAGGAGCAACTAATGGTTAGACATTGTTAAACAGAAAATGCTAGTTGGGCAAGGGAAAATGTAAAATTATTTTATGAATTTAAAGAAGAAAAATATGAAGCTGGAAAAATAAACGTTCGGATCTTATTTTATTAGTTTTTTTCATTTAATTATTATACAAATGATACTTATTGGTATTAATTGTATATTAATTGAATGAATAATTATTTAATTCACACTAACACTGAATACAGTAATTCAGATTTTGATATAATATATATTTAATTAGATTTAGAGTTTAGATTCCCATACCTATTCAGAAGTAACGGTGGTGGTGGTGGTGTAGCAGAGGCGACTGGGGTCTCGGAACTTGGTGGTGAAGTTGGCACTGGTCGCAGAATGAGTGTCGGTTCCGGCGATTTGGATACTTCGTTACCTGCAACAACATAAATATATATTTATTACAATGTAGAACTAGAAGTTATAAATTTCTACGAATGTAGAGAGTAGGCAAAATAAGAGGAGGAGGAGACGGAAGTAGAGAAATTTGGCTGAACATGAGATCTGATAACTTTTTGACAGCACGAGTCATCGTTTTGGCAACACTTTATATGAAAATGTTTTTGGTGGGATGCGTATATGCAAAATATTTATTTCTCACACGTATATTTAAATATATTTCTATAAAGCAAGCTACGCTTAATAAATAAATACCTAGGCCTATGTAAATAACGACGGACTATGTTTGTGTACTCCTATATGAGGGTAACGGAATGATTGTGGGTTCGATCCCCATTCGAGGAAATGAGTTATTATTTATTGATATTTTAAATTCTTCGCTATGACACCAAGGCAAAATCGCTTCTGAGTTCCCTCTGCCTGTATGCGGGATACAGCGTGACGCTGATTTTGTTGTCTTGTTCGAAAATATAATATATTGAGGCCACAAAGTTGTTGATACATTTTACAATTACATGTAACCGGTAACACATAAAGTCTTAAGCTAAGTACAAATAAAACAAGTCACTAAACTTGTAACTCATTGCTTCTTATACTAAAGGTTGTGCCAAAATTTTAAATTATATATCTATTATTTTTATATTTAGACCACTGTAAGAATCTAATTAGATTAATGTTTTCTTCCGTTGCACTCTGTACCCCGCATGTAGCAGGGTAATATGGGAATCGAACCAACGACCTGTCGCGTGTAGTCACACGCTTGTGCATCTGCGCCACGACTGGCCTTAGTTGATTATTTATTAGATTATTGTCACAGATCCAACTATGTTGAACAAATTGATCATCAATAAAAACCGACAAATATTCTTAAAAATATATTGTCGATTCCTTTAAAATGAATATGATATATTTTTGAATCACACATTTATATATAATGCGAAGTTATATTTTAACAGTGATTTAAATTTAATCTAAAATATTATTTTTTAATTTTAATATAATCAAAATACGTATTTTGCATATAATTTTTTTTATTACATTACTTATAACTTTTACGTAAAACTTGCAACAAAAATTAATGCCTTTTTCCTTTTGTCAGTATGTCATGTGAAACAGGAATCAACACTGACTAACAAAAATATACAATACTGAGAAAATATTAATGTTAAGATAAAAAGAATATTTTATTAATTGGCGTTAAAGAATTTGCAGCTAATTTAAATAATATTAAAGAACCAAGAAACAAAACAAAGGATTGCATATATTTTTATAAAACCATTTTTCTTAGGTGTTGCCAGTATAATAGTCTTAAAAATATAAATAATAAATAAATGTAAAATGACATCGAAATATTATGTCAGTATTGTAATTTAATAGTTGCCAGTAATATTTAGCTCGCGTGTAAATTAACAAAAAATCTTATTGAGATTTTATGACTTTCACTGTATTGTACATAATTATTTAAATATAGAGAAAAAGACTCCCTAAAGAAGCTTTTATTTCTTTTTTCACATTCTGGTAATGGTTATACTCCTATATTATTTGATTGTGCTTGATTGAACGCGATGGTTGGTTTCTCTACCGGGGGATAGTTTTTTTTACTTTCTTCTTCTTGTTTAAAATGATTCAATAAGATTGCTTAGTTATTTATAAGAATATTCACTCATTATTCGCTTTTCATGGATTTAATATACATCACATCATCGGTCTAGGACATATCATGTTACAGGCAATTAAAGCTATTTTTATAGTTTGTATGAAAAAAATATAAAGTCATTTAATTTTTTTTGTGTTACGATTATTGATTTCATACAATTGTATTAAAATTAATATGTATAACTTTAATTTTCAGCCAATTCAATAAGCCAGTAATTTTATTGAACTATTTTTTTTAAATGCCATATTTTCTTACTTATAAGCCGATTGAAATAAAGTAAACACTTGATATTAAGGGAAGCTTGCTAAAATACAACAGAGAAAACTGTAATCATTGTTCTTGGTTCTATTATGTTATTAATTGTAATTCTTTCCTATATGTCTTCCATTTACAGACACCGATCCGTTACGATTTTATTTTATAAGAATATAAATTAATTGTTAAATTTAATATTTATCAATATCTTTATTAAGATAAACAAAAATAAAACCTCTAATGCCAATTATAAAGTTAAAATTTAAAAAATGATACCATACTTTTCATTACTTATAGAAAGACATTTTTGCTTAACATAATATAGAATTTTTCAGGGTTGCCTGTTCTGTTATTTGGCCTTGTTACAAATAATTCTGAGATCTTCTAAGATTAACGACATGTATTTAAGGTTGATGTGTTTTTGTGACAGACTGTTCTCGTATACAAAAAAGTCAATCCAATTGTATACAAAAAAGCGGACTGACAAGTTACAGTAACCTTGCTTTTAAATCATAATAAATTAAATGCTAATTACAATTTATAACATAAAAATTTTCTTAAATTAAAAAAAAAAACAGATGCGGAGATTGCCGATATGCTGTATAAGTATTTGAAATGTTATTGTTTTCAGCTTCACGCTGTATCCCGCATATACAATTTAACTAGGCAAGGAGGGAACCTAGAATCATGGGAACCTACGGTCAAGGCACTCCGTTACTCACTTTGCGCCGAATTTCCAAGGCGTTGCGTGTTGAATGGTGGAATTCAACGCCGTACTTTGCCTTCGTGCTAGAATGAAGAAATATTAATGAATAATAATTGAGAATCCCCGAGCGAATCAAAACCACAATGCCCTCTAAAACTTGTAGTTGTATTAGTATGTTTTTAAATTTTCAAATACTTGGGATAAGTATAATTGCTCAATATAATATTACATCAATATCATATTTAAATAAAGGCGTTTAGGAGGCTAAGGAATTTTTAATTTTCTCCGACAAATTTTGCAACTGATCTTAAATCGCGAAGCCTCCGGAAACGTAAACAAACAATTAAATTGTACTCTAATAAAAAAAAAAATTGTATCTTTTTGTAATAACATAATTATAAACGCGATAATAACTTTGTTTGTATTTCATCACTTTACGTAAGTTTTATAAATATTTAAAAAGATTTATCGGCAGAATCGATTATTTAATAGAGATAGTTGTCAAAATCAGTTGGCGTTGCATGTCATTCTAAAGTGACACCGATCACTGACAAGCGTCTTGATTGATTAGTTTTTCAATTACAATTGTGGTTTTTTACCATACAACCTCCTCCGTGTGTTTTCCATACAACGTGACATTGGCGAATTGATTTTGTGCTCAACTGGCACGCTCGGAACGCCATATTCAAAAGAACAGAACAATTGTGGTTAAGACCTATTTTTAATTATACTGGGCTGGAACAGTGAAAGGCGAGTTGATATATCGTCGTTGTTTTGTTCGTTTTGAGTGCTTTTCCTTTTCTTTGATATTTTCAACGACTGCTGCTTTTTTCACGGATTTTTTTTTGCTCACTAATTATCTATTTTATAGCGGTTGTTTGTCCTCTGATCTGAACCTAGTTTTTACCAAATCTGTAATAACTTGCCAATAAAGTCTTAAGATTCAGTTTTCATTCATAGATATATAATTTATGCTTGAAATCTGCATCTCAAGATCAATCTAGACTAAAGAGAGGTTTATAAATATGAACCTAAGGTCCTCTTATCTTGCTAAGTAGGTGAGTTTATTGTATTATAAACATCACATTTTTTATTATGTAATGATTGACGTTTATGAATACTAATACTAATGGTTAAGTCTAGTAGTTCATTTTATTATTATTTTTTTATTGGTTTTTATAAGATAAACACAGATAACACAATAATGAGAAGATAAAGTAAGCCAAGTATTTAACTTTTGGCTTGAGGTCAGTCGTTACACAGTGTCTCTAGAATTCGGCGGAAAGTGACGAACAGAAGTGTCTTAATAAGAGCAGAGTATCTCAATACTACGTTCTCAAGTTTCCATGTTTCCTCTGCCTACCCTGCTTATGTGCAGGATATAAATGAAGCTGAAAAAAGGAAATATACCACTTACGTAGATGGAGAGGGATTTGATACTTTTCATATATTTAGCTTTCAACATTTTTAAGCACAAAAGGCATATCTATACACATTATCTCGAACTAAGGACGAACACACAAACAAAAAACGCGACGTTGAGTTCCGCCACTCAATACGCATTGCCTTGAGAATTTGGCGGAAAGTAGGGAGCAGAGTGTGTCAACACTAGGCTCCCCCCGGCTACCTTGCTACGAGTAGGTATATGTGGGATACAGCGTGAAGCTGAAAAAACAAGACGCAAACATATATATTAAAATGTACTTACCATTAGCTGGTATTGTGTTAAACTGTTCATTGGCCAGGAACACCTCGAAATATCTCGTGAAGTCACCCGTAGGGTCCCATTTAGATGACAGCTTGGCCCACTCTTCTGGATATTCATTCTTCAATCTCTTTATAATCTTCACGGCCGTTTTCTTTTGGCGCTCTGTACACCGTATGCATTTTGTTCTTAGCGCCTCTGGTAGAAGCCCTGCAAAATTGTTATTATTATTTAGGGGGTTTTAATTATTTGCGGCGTTGTGTTCCGCCAACGCGAAACGAAATGTCTCTAGAATTTGATGGAAAATAGGAAACAGAAATGGGTAATTTGAACAGTGTCTTAAAATTAGGTTAAACATTTAGAGTGAATATCGAACCTATTATCTCTTGTTTGATATATCATTCTCAACATTTATATAACAATCAATGATGTATCATCAAGATAATGTCTATACCAATTATACTTTTATCGTGTTAGTGGACTAATGAAAAAATAGTTTTATATATGTACCTATTTTTTTTATAAGTAGGGTGCAATAAGTTTCATCCTGCATATAGCAGCGAAGACAGAGGTGATCCAGTGTTAAGACACTCAGCTACCAACTCTCCGCCAAATTCTGAATGCCTTCAGTTGCGTGTTAAGCGTCGGAGTTTAACATCGCGCATCGCCTCGACACCAGAGCGCCGAAATAAAAAGTTTAATATTTCACTTTGCGTAACATTTAAATTTAAAGTACATATGTACCTGATTATTAACTTTTACTTATTCTTTAACTTAAAACAAGACCTTTTTATAATTTGGACTGTAAAAGTAGGTATATGATATAAAAAACAATCATTTTCGATATCACGTCTTTCATGTATTTATAATTGAAGGTTAAGGTACAAGGTCGTTAGCCAATTGAAAAAGTTTAACAAATTTAAAACCTAAAAAAGTTTTTTGGCAAAGCATGTTTTTCTGGCGACGGTACTAGGGAGCGGTGCTCAAAACTTATTGAAAAATTTGCATTTTTACGATGATGATAAAAAAAACACGGTGTTGAACTACGCAATATCCGGATATAAGTGGTAAAGTGGCAAAGTGTAATGAAAACGGAGCATCTTAACATTAGGTTCCCAGATTCTCTCTTCTATGTGCGAGATACAGTGAGAAGCTAAAAAAGAAGTGGAAAGTTGAACCCGGATAGATTGATAGTGTCCCAGGACAAATCCACCAGACCGGTTAGATAGTGTCCCAGGTTAAATCTACCTACCCTGCTATGTGCGAGATGTAGTGTAAAGCTAAAAAGCGGAAGCCTATTTAACTTATAATAGGGCTCTCCCAATGCGGAAAATGCAGGGTATTCGTAGTCTTAATGGTATTCATTTTTAAAATAAATTGTCACATTTAATTTAATGCTTGAAAAATATATTTACCGGAAGCGGATTCATATAACGTTGAAAAAAAACAATTTCCACAATTTCTTAAGTAAACATAGTCTTTATATAAGCCGGTTATACTGGATAAGCTGGTTTTATTATAGTCAGCTAGTAATGTTTCATTTATTAACAATTTGACATTTGCTTGCTGAATGTAACTATTCATGTATTATACAATATTTAGTTATATATATATATATATATATATATATATATATATATATATATATATATATATATATATATATATATATATATATATATATATATATATGTGTGTATTTATCTATTGCAGATAACAATACTAGTATCTATAAACAGGTCATGACTTAAGTATATGGGGGTCCCAATAGGGGCCCAATAAAAGGATTATTTTTTTAAATTTATAATTATCTTTTCTAATTTACTATCCGTACATAATGTTCGTCCGTACGTCCTAATACGACGACCACCAGGCGCTGATAGCCATCCAACACGCAATGTCAGGGACAGGGAGAAGGCGTTAACGGAGCCACAAATAGTGATGAAAGAGACGATGAATGAATTATTACATTTGATGGAGTGATCACATCCAGGACTTGATCTGGGGTTTGTGCAAGTTGTGCTGGAAAACAGGGGTGGTTCCAGACGATTAGTGGGGTGCAGTCATCGAGGCTTTAAAGACAAAGGTTCACATATAGATTATGCTAGCTATCGATCAATATCAATTTAATTAACTTAGATATTTTAAAATTAAAAAAATCAGCTTCACGCTTTATCGCGCACACGGCAGGGTAGGCAGAGGGAACATAGTGTTAAAACACTCCGTTCCCCTCGTTAGATATTATAGTTATGCTAAAATAATAGCGAGACGATGCAAGATGCCAGAACAGAGATGGAGTTGAGATCTTTCTCCTGCGCATAAGTTTTGGCGGCAAATATCATATGAAAATTTTACAGCTGCCATATAGTTTTGGTTTGACATCTAATGGGGAGTCAAATAAGGTCATGCCATTTCAGCTTAGTTGTTCACCGTGTATAGCTGCCGCCAAAGAGTGAAACAAAGTAGCATACTCGTATATGCAAAATTGCCTGTATAGTGATAAGAAAATGTGTATGCAGCGGTCTATGCTATCTAGGTGCATACGGCATACGTGGGCAGTAGGAAGTGCATCTGGATGAAAAGTTAATTTTTAGTCCCCGATAAGAGGTTTTGTCCCTCGTACCGGGGACCAAAAGCGAACTTTTGTGCCCGATTCTCTTAATCGTCAGTCATTGACAAAGAATACAAAACGTTTTTTTTTCGTCAATTTCATATACTTACATAGTTATTATTTTTTATTTAGAAATTTCTTCACGTTTAAGACAGATCGTGACCACATCATAATTTATATAGAATTCTGACATTTAGAAACATATTTGTGTTCGAAGTTTCTTAATATTTAGTAATCATTATTATATTTATTTTAATTAATACAATATTGCAAGTCGAATAAATTTTAATTTGTTTTGCCATAATATAAAAGGCAATAAGTAAATAATAACTGATTATTTGTTTTTAAATATTTACCTAATTTCAATTTAATTTTAAATTGTTCATTGTAGTCAATAATTAAATAACTAAAGATGAAAAAAATAATTTATTACTAAGATTACTTTTAAGTAATCTAGTTAATACATTTCCATTACCCACTTCCAGATTACCTAACTTTCTTTAATATTTTATTAAATAATGTTGATAATATCGCCTTTATATTTGGGTTTATACACTCGAAAAATGTTCTTTATTCGAACATGACGTTAACGCTGTTAACTGTGCTGTGCCCTATTGGCTTTTACAGCGACACCGGTTGGGTAGGGAAGAGGGTACTCTGTCCCTGAAGACATGCAAGCACTAAGTGGCTGACTGTGAGGAAGTCGACGACTGTAAGGGAGCCCCCTGCGGTACTACCGAGAAATCATAATAACTGACGTATAATAACAAATAGTAGTACGATATTAAAACGTTGTCTTGCTATAAAAGAATAGGCCCAGATATTCATTTAAACAAAATTTGATTTAGTAACCAACACAGTAAAACACAGCCACTGAGTTACAATAGCGTGGCCATTTAACAATAACAGTTATTAAAAAACAATAAAGATTTTATGTATTCATAAATAATATATTTAAATTTTGATCTTGTTGAACTTCAAGTTATTTATATTTCTAATTGTGTGAATAGGACGGTAATAATTAAGAGATGTAAAGCTGGCTATAAATGTGGCCATCATGGCCCAGTGGCCCACCGTGTGACTTTATAACAGAAAACGACGGTTATGGGTTTGTTCACCACTCGGGGAAATGTTTTTGCGTTCTGGTAGAAGGAAACCGAGTGTCTTAACACTGGATTTTCTCAGCTTTGCAGCGAAAAGCGTGAAGTTGTTTTAATCATTTCTTTCTATTGCTTTTTCATTGGATCAACAATTGGGCGGTGCGTAGAGAACGGAGCGTCTTAACACTTATTTCTACCTATTCTATAATACTGGATTATGCGTGAAGTTAAAAAAAATAAACGATATCTTTACAATTACGCATCTAAGTCATCAATCAGTATTCAAAAGTCGTTACTTGTTTGAAATAATGTATTAGGCATGAATCTTAACAATTTCCTTATGTTTTAAAAACAAACACACAAATAGTTCGTTGACTGCTAAACAAAGATAAATGGCGCATATAAGAGACTAAAGAAAGAAATTAATATATTTTGTTTTAAACTGTTGATATTAATATGTAATAGAGGATATTATATATTATAGAGCTGTTTGTTTGGTTCATCGCACTAACTTCATGAAAGTCTGGTTCGAATAAAAAAAATATTTTTGTTCAAAATTAGCTTAGGCATTTGGATATCTTAGATTTTG
>DWGR01004149.1:0-11418 GCA_018247715.1 Heliconius burneyi | reverse complement strand
AATCGAACCTACAACATAACGTCTTATACGTCACACGCTTCTATCCCTTCACCAACACTTTTATATGATTGCCTTTTATATTATTATTTCGAAAATAATTAATTGTACAAACTAGTTGTCTCTAAGGCATCTTCCCCTAAACAAAATAACATGAGGGTAAGAGTACATGTACATGTACATTGGTCATTACTCTGAATTCGGCGGAAAGTGGAAAACAGAGTGAAGAGACTCCACAATTGCTTCAATCGTATTCAAAAATAAAATACGGTCAAATTATACTTTCTGCGTTAGTTGATCTCTTTAATTCTATTGAAAATAACTAGGCAATATCTTTGAAAAAAGAAAGCAGCTTATAAAGGACATATCCAAGGTCGCTCTTATTGGATCGAACGTAATTGGCAGAAGGTCAGACCAAAATAAATCATATTTTCTTAATTATAGTCACATTGACTGAGGGGCTTGTGATAGCGATACCAATGCCTCCAAAAGCGGTGGAAGCTTAAATTCAATTGTACCTATTGATTGGCTTAGATATTTTGTTGGGAGAAAGAAATTCTGTAATAAGCCACATTTTTAGGATAAAAGTACGAATTATAAATTCTTTGGGTTTACGCTGTTATCACTATGTTGTAGGGTAGGTACAGGGTAACTTAGTACTAGGACACTTCTGTTTTCAATTTTTCATCGAATTCCTCAGGCATTGCGAAAATTAAAATTTCTCCCTAGTATGTTTTCCTTTAAATTTAAAATTTTATTCTCCCTAGTGTATTTTCCTTTACTTAAATTACAAATCACATTTTTTTATCTCCCCTGAAAATTCATCGTATTATTGACAACAACCGCCATAATCGAGTACTCCTCATATAAATTTCGTTTAGCTTATCAACGAAATAATTTACGCAAGCCCTTCCAATCTAATTTTATTTTGTTATTTGCTGCTTTGAACTTAAATTGTAACTCAATTTTTTTATATATCTCTTATAAGGGTAAGTAATATAAGTATATGCATGTTTGTATGTAAGTTAATATGTATATATCCATAGAGGTCGCCGCTAAAATGGATCAATGTCTAACTGTTAACACGACGGTTATAGATCTACGCGGAATCAGCGGATCTCGCTCTGAAAACAAGACAAACCGTGGCATTGAATTTTGCCAATCAATAAACATACAATATCGCGTAAATCAAGCAGAAAGAGACGAACACAGTGTCTTAACACTTTGGTCTGAAGCTCGTGAAGCTCCATCTGTAGTTATCAAATTGTCAAAAGAGATCTAATACTAACGTTTCTGATAATTTCACCCGTATAATATAAAACTCTTCCGTTACTGAGTGGCTGACAAACAACTCACAGCCGGAACTAATCCTCCTAGAACGCTGTAATTTGGCATGAAGTTTCTTGGATAGTGTAGCATTATAGAGGACAGAAATTGCGGGCTACTTGTTTTTGCTTGATTGTATTCAATATATATATAAATTACTAATTTACGCACTGAATATTATTAGCAAATTATATTATTATCAAAGTGCACTAATGTTAGTACATTTTAGAAGGAAACTTGATAGAGTAGCCCGCATATAAATTACTACCCTCATGTATCAGTTAATTTAGCTCGACGTGTTCCAAATGTAAGCGTGTACGTTACAGGATGAGAATTACGTCCTACAAAATTATATTTCTGAAATGTCTTGGAAATATCACATAAGTTTAATCCGGTAATTTTTATCTGACTGTTAATATCACTGTTAGTTTAAGGCTTAAGTGTGACTTGGGGAAATAATTAATTTTTATTATTTTTATTATCTCGTTTTGGTTTTAAGATAAATTATGGCATTGGGTTCGGATACTCAACATGAATGTGTCATAAATTGGGTGAAAACTGGAGAGAGGAGAGAGTAATATCTTAACACTATATTCCAGACGGCTACCTTACTAAATGCGGGATACAGCGTGAAAAATATCTAAAATATTAAGCTTTTAAAAATAATTACAACATTTAACACCGAGCAGCTTGTAAGCAATGAAAGCATTGTTAGCGAAAGTATTTTGAGAAGCAAATTTAATCAAATCTTATGACGTAACTGAAGAGAAGAATTAAGTGCTAAAACACTCCGTTCCTATTAGAATACTTCTATTCCCCACTTTCCCCGAGTGGCGGAATTCAATACCGTCCTTTTCTCGTTACCAGAGGTAACGGTAAATATCAATAACCTGTCGACCCTTGTCGTACCCCTACACAACGATTAGCTAAGTCTCTTCAAATAAACATACTTTTATAATATTACAAGCTTTCCATATACTATATTTATTGTGTAATTCAAATATGAATATACAATGTCAAATTAAATCAAAAAAAATTAGGTTTATTAATAATTCTATTATAATGTACATGTTGTTCTAACAATAAATTTAAATATTTTAGGCTATTTTTTTGCTTACTATTGTTTCGTTAAAATAAGTGTATTTTGAACACAAAACGAACAGCAAATGTTACGCTAGTCGTCACTTACAACTTAGTTTTCGTAGACTTTCAGATTTAAGGATTATATTTATTTATTTAAAGATTTTCAAAATTAAAATGGGAAATCCCTTTTTTCCGCTACAGTTTAAAAATATCTTTAATGATTCACTACACACTTAAATCTATATTGAAAATCTTTCAACTTTCTTAGTCCAGCAGTTTTTTAAGCGTTGTCTGTAAGTAACTTACACCTTGTTATTAAAGCAAGAAACTAAAAATATTAAAATATTTCATTACCTCTAGTCGGAATCGAACCACAACCTGTCACGTTTATATTCGCACGCTTGTGCCCCTGCTCTACGACTAGCCTCTTTTACGAGTACGAGTATAGGCTATATTATTGGTTTAAAATACATAAAAACAATAACGATAATATTTTGATCAAACTACTCAATACATAACATTAAATCTCATATAAATCACTAAACCGTTTCGTTTTGTAAGAAATTCTATTGAAGCAAAACCATTATGTCAGAGCCGCTAGGGACTTGCCCTTTGATCCCGCATTTAAAGTATGAAAAGATCTATTATTGGTTTACATAACATTATTTAAGGCCGCGTGGCGCAGTGGTATAACTCCTAACTGCAAAAGCGACGGTTGTGGTATGGATTCCCATTCGGGGTATGAAGTATTTAGTATTTTCATTTTATCTTTCTGCTTACAAGACAAGGCGGACAAACTATGCAATTCCTCTGTAATTGAGGAGACAGAGGAGAACGGATTGATTTAGCACTAGGTCCTTCTGCCTTTCTGTTATGTGGAATACAGCATACAGCTGAAGCTACAAAATACAGGATACCAGGTTCTCTAGAGTTTTTCCCTGATCAACTTTTACTAATTATTTCATTCCATCAACTTATATATTACGTGTTTGGATTGTGGGTTCGAGTTCCACTCGAGGGTCTGGATTATTATCCTATCCTTGCTTTGTTAATAAAATAGCGCGGCGTAGATTTCGACCTCTTATCACGGTCTCGATTTTTTTTCTGAAAAGTAAAATGAAGTGTCTTACCACTGTATTCCCTCTACCTACCCTAGTTTATGTGAGATATAGTGTAAAGTTAGAAAGAAAAATTTAAAACTAAATTAATAATTTGTTTAATAATTTTCACTATACTTTAAATTCTAAATATAAGATATAGGTCACGTTGAATAACTCTACGAGTATAAAACCTACATAATATCATATTAAATGTTTAAATTACAATCCATCGTCGTGTTTCGTTGTTTAGCGCTAGCATATATTTAGACTTATATTGTACAAGTATGGATAAGAGAGCTGTTAGGGTGACAATAATATAGCACTTTTCGTACCTTTACGCGTATACCCTACTTAGCAGGGTAGGCCGAGAGAACCAGGGAAACTAGTGGGAAACACTCCGTCTCCCGTGAACACTCCCCACTTTCTACCGAATTCTGGAGACAAAGCGTGTTGAGTTTCGAGACTTAACGCCTAGAGCGAGGTTATTAAAATAATTCCGAGTAGGAATCGAACCCTTGACCATCACGCTTATGCCTCAGCCCTACGACGGACTCTGTCGGATTCATAACTCTCTGTTCTGATTCATAAGGAAAATAGGGAACAGTATCTTGACATTATGTTTCCTCTGCCTGACCTCGCTGTGTGACGTTATAAATTATGTTTATAAAAATCAAAACTAATAATCAGCTTCATTAATTCCTTTATATTTCTGAAAAATATTGAAAACAACAAGGCTTCTGTAGCTATGTCTTAGTAACATTTATAACATAAATCTATCCACTTTACAAGGGTTATATAGCGTATAATTTCGTTATATATAATTGAGGATCCAACGTTCCCAACTTTACAAGTCCGTGGTCACGTCCATCCTGCTCGCTACTGGAAAAGGTAATATTAGATTAAAAAATGATGTGCAAGTATAATCAAATCGCACGCAATAAAGCTAAAATGTTATATTATTGCGCAGTTATATGAGAACAACTATAACTGAGTTAGAGTGAGAATAAATTATAGTTTTCAATGTATAAAGTGTATAATAATATAGTTTTGAAAATAAAAGAAATTAATAAATAATTTAAACGTCACATGAGTTTTACTAAAGCAATGTAGTGAGGAAATGAAATGAAAGGAAAGGAAATAAAATTCTGATAATTTGTAAATTAGCTCGTTCTCGTTGATAATCAATTGTCAGCTCTATAGATTTAACAGATTCTCGTTTTGTTTAAATAGGTTTTTTTTTATCCCAAAATCATTTTATGTATACATTTTTTAAGTATCCCATTTTCTCAGTTTTTTTATAAGAATGCAGTATATTTAATGTTTTATAATAGTTTAAGGAAAAAATCATGATAAGGAGTTGAAAGGATTGCCCTGACATTTTTACAATGCTTAAATTGTGATCCTCCCTCGAAGAAGTGAATTATCATCGAATGTGAATCAAACCCACAACCTTTGCATTAGAATTTTAATGCCGTCCCACTCAAATGATGGTTACACTATGCATCGCTAGCGTGAATTGTATACTTAGCACCTATAAATTGATGTAGCTTCAATCTAATACAACCGATAATTTCACAGCTACTTTAAATTTTAAAAAATATATAATTTTATGTTAAATACTTTATTTATATTTAGCCGAAAGGCCACCGAAGCGCAGCGACACGATGTCCGACCGTAAGCGCGATGATTGGGAAATCGACTCCTGTTCGGGGAAATAATTTATTTTCATTCTGTGTTCATGTGCCACGACTGCCTTATATTTTCTATATAATAATTTTATTAGTAATGTTACTTTTTTTAAAGTAACACTATTTAAACCACTCTTTATAAGTTAACCTTGTTACTTTTTCACCTACTTTAGTTATTATTATGATTACATTATAGAGGTCAATTATATTATTAAACCTATTACCTCTACAGAGCACAATGTATGCATTTATTGCAATTTGATAGCATTGATTGTATCGTCGATCCATTCAATTTCAATGATATTAACAACTTTTGTATACGATTAACTATTACTGTGTGAATTATATATATTTATTTTAAAATTATAAAATTTATTTATTTTCCATATTTTTGTCCAAAGAGGATTCCCTGATTTAATTATTATTTGTGTCTACTTTTATACTAAATCATATTAGTAGATCCCGAGATCTCAGCAGTTAAGCAAACAAACAACTCATCGCCGCGCTTTGCCTCGACACCAGAGCGAAGAAACGGAAATATACACGTAAATAAATATTTCACGTCCTCGAGTGGAAATCGAACTTACAACGTCGCGTTACAGTCACACCCTTGTGCTACTGCACCACGACAGCCTCAAACTAAACTAAACATATATCTTTCTATATTTAATAGTGTAATTTTTACGAGAACAAATGATAATAAACCCCACGGAAATGACGAACTGAGATAACCAAACATTCTTTCCCAAAATTTTCGAATTTTTTGCTTGAGTTCGAACTCGTTTAGAAGATGCAAAGTGTAGTTAAAATTAATTAAAAATAACAAATTATTACATAAAAATTAACAATACTTCGAAAATGGTTAGAATTTACAAAACCGTCAAAGTCATCAACCGTCAGCCCGTTCACGTCGGTCCTACTATGCCGCTCGTAGGCTTCGTCAATTCGAATCAGTGACATCTCCTTCATTATTTATTAGAATATTATACGGTAAACTATTATTCCAATCTAGTGAAATGCTAAAAATGACTTACATTTATTTTCATAAGGAAGAATATTAAATTATAGAAAAACATTAAAAAATACCGGATAAATTTAAAGTTAATGTTTACCCCTCAGAGATAAACTTATACCATCGCGAACTTTTTAAAGCATTATTTAAGGGTAATATTTTTGTAAAACATTGTTTTATTCTCATAAGGTTGAGTCGGCACACGCCAAGTGGCGCCACGCTCTTGGTTAACGTTTTTTAAAAGAACAAACAAACTTCGCAAGCCGTTGCCTAGCAACGACGTTTGTTATTGAGATGGCGGATACATTGCATGTCAAATTAATTAATATTTTAATATATTAGTTTATATCGATAATATTACAAATATGAGAAAAAAAGTCGCCTATGTTCATCCCGAGAGAAATAAAGATCTCATAAAGATATACTTGAGGGTATCTCTTTATGACAATTGGATTACGGGTTTGACCCTGATTGCGTAAAAGACGGACAGACAGATAGATAGAGTTACTTTTGAATTTATAATATAGGTATGGTACATTTTAATGTGTTTCTTAACTAGCGGACCCGCGCGGCTTCGCCTGGATTAACTATACGAATATTTATTAAATATATTTATAAAATTATTTTACAAAATCAAATCAGATTCATGGTGTATCCAGTATACAACAGGGTAGGCGGAGAGAACCTAGTGTAAGAGACTCCGTTTCCCACTTTCTGCCGAATTTTGGAAGCATTGCGTGTTGAGGAGCAGAACTCAACGCCGCGCTTTGCCTCGACACCAGAGCGAAGGAATGGGAATATAAACGTAAATAAATATTTCACTTCCTCGAGTGGGGATCGAACCCACAACCGTCGCGTAACAGTTACATACGTGTGCCGCCGCACCACGACAGCCTTATTTCGGAATTTATTTCCAGCCTTTTATATTCATGAAATGATTTTCCGTTTTCATTTCAGGACAATATTTTTGTAGAATTTTAGTCAAATCTAGGCCTTTCAGATTCTTTTAGCTTTAGACTGTATCCCGCACATAGCAGAGTAGAGAGAATCTGGGAACCAAATTTGAAGATAATGCCGTTTCACACTTTCTCCTGAATTTCGCGCGTGCAAGCAACGCCGCGCTTTGCCTCTTTACCAAAGCGAAGACATAAAAATAATCATCATTTTCTCGAGCGGAAATCGAACTCACAACCTGTCGCGTTTACAGTTGCACGCTTGTGCCCCTGAGCCCTGATTAAAAAACAACCCATTAAAATGATGCTTGCACTTAATTATAAATATCCTGTAATTCTGCCTCTTACATGAATTATTTCTTACCTAAGGCTTCGTCCTTGTATCTTAACAGAAATAGCTAAAATTTGTGTATGATAGATAATTTTTTTATGGAAAAGACAACCCAAAGTTAAGTACGGGTCATCTGACAGTAAGAGATCTCCGCCGCCTACGACCCCTTTAAGGTAGATACGCTTTTTAAAGTTACCAAATCGTATCGACCCGGAAACATTGTCGCAGGTAGGCCACGTGACTTATGACATCTTAATGTCTGAAGTAGCCCTGTCTGTAGGCGCAGTGAGTTATATCCAAACGATTAACGTATACTATTTAGCCTTCCTTTATAAATTTAATATCCATCAAAAAAAAAACAATTCTAAGCGGCAGTTCCTGAGATCAACATGTTCAATCATAAAAACTATTTAGTTTTATATTATTAAGACAAATAAATAAGACCATTTGCAGCGCAGCGGCACAAACGTGCGACTGTTAACGCGACAGGTCGTGGGCTTAATACTCACGCGAGGAAATGTAATAATTTTCTGTGAAGTATCTCAACACTAGGTTCAGGCTCACAGGTTCCCTTTGTCAACCCTGCTATACGCGTCTTACAGTGTGAAGCTAAAAATACATATGTATTTAAGAAATTAACTGTATTTAATAATTTTTGATTTTATTAAATTTTTATCATAAAATTATCATTCGTGGTACGAGTGATAAATCTTTGGAACGAATTGTCACTTTCTATTAGATGTTCCAAATCTTTACGCATATTTAAAAAGTCAGTTAAAAAATACTATTTTGAGACCTGTTCTTTATGAAGACGTTTACTTATTCCATTTACTTAACATATTTATTATTATAAGACGTTCATATACTCGTATATTATATATGTATAGAATTATGTATTAGTATATTATATCACTTTATATAATGTACTTTTTTTATAAATATTTGTGTACTAAGCTTATATATTAAGATATTATTTATGTATGAATGTCTATTTGCGCCACCCACTATATATTTTTAATTTTAAATCTCCTAACCCACAAGGTTGTCTGGAAGAAATCGCTAGTAAGCGATAAGACCGCCTCTTGTACTTCACTATGTTATGTGAATTTTTGTAATATGAATTTTAACTTTGTGGTGTACAATAAAGTGTATATAAATAAACGTAAACAAACCGGTTACTAAAAATTAATCATTTTTGTACAAATTTACTAAAGAAAATGTAGGTGTGGTATAAACATTAACATAATAATTATTCAAAAGGAAGCACACGTGACATTCAGTACGCCGATGTAATTATTTACAAAGGTAAATGATTTATTAGACAGAGCTCTTACACACGCTTGTAATGAAAAGCGTTCTGAATATGTTTGTTGGAAAGAATACGTAATATCGTTTTGGTGTAATAGTTTGTACCAAATAATCTAAGATATTCGTAAAGAAACTTAAATAAATATTTCATAAAATTATTTTTATTAAAAAAATAAAATTAAATTAATATTAAACAAAAATAAAATTATTTTCATTAAAAAAAACAGTGGCTTGGCTCAACAACCCCTCAACCGCCACCAAAAATTAACATTATTTCATAAGTCTAGTATTGTTTAATTTTGTTCAATGTCCTATTCATATATCAGGAACTATTAGTTCGATTTGAGAAATATTTTTCGTGTAGGACAGCCCATATCAGTGAAGGCAAAATGTTGAAAAAAAGGGAGAACTGGAGAGAAAAGAGAAATATTAAGGAATATTTTTGAAATTCTGAATTTTTGAAATTTGAGGCAGCGGCACTAGGGTGTGAATATAACGCGACGGTTGTAAGTTCGATCCCTAATTGAGGAAGTGAAATAATTATTTACGTTTATATTTCATTCGCTCTGATGTCGAAGGAAAGCGCAGCGTTGAGTTTTGCAACTCAATATGCAATGCCTCCAGATTTCGGCTGAAAGTGGGGAACGCAGTGTGAACTAGAGTCCCTCTGCCTAACCTGCTGTGTGCGGGATGCAGCAAAGTTCCACCGCTGGCTAACCTCGACTATTTGGATAATTGATTATGTAGTTAATCAATTATTATTGAAGTTACAAATGTTAAAATTCAATTGCAGAACTTAACACCGCAAATTGTGTAGCTAGAGTATGTGTAAAATAATGCCTTCATAATAACCATAATTATGAAGATTGAACTTATAACCCCCATCCTATATTGGTTGTGTATTTATTTTTATAATAATTAATATTATAAATTTATTCTTACATTTATCTAAGTATAAGTTTTGCTTTAAATAATACGTAACAAATAAGGAGCATCGACTGTAAGATTTGGAGGACTTGTAGCAAGCGCTACGTCGGTCGTAGCAAGTGTTACGTGTCTGTATTGGCTCTACAAGTATTGCAAAAGTATGATATTCTTTTTGAGTGTAAGGCAATGCGTTTATAATATTCTCGACCTGCCCGCAGCTTTACGTACTTGCACTATACCACTATTTATTTAACACACTAATTTGCGTTCGTCTCTAACTATACTTTTACTATTTAATATGTGCTTACTAAGAGAGCACTTACAGTAGTCTAATGTAACAATATTAATACCTAGCAGTCACATTATCTTAGTTTTAATTGTTATTTTTAGTAACATTATTAGTACCATCATCCATTTTTGTAAAATGTATTTGGCCGTCGTGGCGCAGGGGTACAAGGGTATGACTGTAACTAGATAGTTGTGGGTTCGATCCCCACTCGAGAAAACGAAATATTTATTCAAATTAATATTTCGGTTTCTTCACTCTGGTATCGAGGCAAAGCGCGGCGTTGAATTCCGCCACTCAACACGCAATGCGACCAGAATTCGGCGGCAAGTGGGAAACGCAGTGTCTTAACACTATATTCCCTCTATCTTGCTGTGTGCGGGACACTGCGTAAAGATATTTTTTTATTATTTGTACCAATCTACTAGTCTATTATACTGTTCACTTAGATAATGTAACTTGGAACATTACTATGCAAGACAAAGTTAAAAATTGTTATGTTACAATATCTTGTCGAATTATGAAAGTGAAACTTTGCACTCGAATCTTGAACATAAAGTAAGGTAAAAAGTTAGGCGATGTACATCGGTATAAGTAAACATATTATATATATTTGAAACGGTTATATCCTTTATAACCGTTTCAAATATCGAAATACATCAAAACTTGAAGGCTTTTAGAAAAGTTGGAAATCCTTTTGAGGAGGAATTAGCCCGCTAAAGCGGTATCACGGTCTTCCTTAATTGCTCTAAAAGTTTTGAAAGCGTTATAAAGATTTTCAAAACTTATGTCAAATTTTGACGGTACGTACGTGTGTTGCTTAACAAACGACGTGAGTTCGAATCTGATCTAAAACGTTTGAATTACAAGACAATCGCGTTACAAGAGCACTAACGTGCGACAGTAGTTTGTTTCCCACTCGGGATAGTAAAATATTTATTATTTTTATTTCCTCCTCTGGTAACGAGGCAAAGCGCGGTGTTGAGTTCCGCCACTCAACACACAATGCCTCAAGCAGTCCGCGGAAAGTGGTAAATGTAAGTGTCTTAATATAAGACAGAGAGTTTTAGAACTAGTTGCTAGGTTTCCTGTCTACCCTGCTTTGTTAAGAATATTAATTGAAGCTAAAAAAATCTCCTGAGTAGCGTATGAACCTATAATATTCCCGTTTACTGTCACAAGATCTCCCATTATGCCGCGACAGCCTCTTTTACTTATATTTCTTCTCAAAATATAACAGATAAGATAATATCATAACAACACTCTTTCCACAGATTTTTTTTTAATTTTCCAACTGTCACGTCAAACTAGTCACGTACCAAAGAACGTGACCAAAGTACTTTATATAGTGAATGTAAAAACCCAATCTCAGTTATATTAGAGATAAGAATTTCATGAGTGTATATT
>DWGR01004148.1:0-11418 GCA_018247715.1 Heliconius burneyi | reverse complement strand
ACAAAACCGATAACACGAGTCACTCGACGCCGTTTATATTACTATATGAATTGTTGGAGAAAAATTCAAGATTTCTCGCGTAAATTTCCCCCTTTTTTTTTAACGTGAAAGTGAGTGATACGTTCGCTCGCGACTGTACGATGCGTAGGAGTGGCGAGCGGCTCCACCATAACAGATTTACTTGCCTTTGCTGAACGGTTGTCGTAACCCATTGCCTGTAGAAGGGAAGTTGTATTCCCTTTCAGGTACGTTCTAGTTGTTGTATAGTAATTATAAGTTTGGTAAACATTTGTAATGCTATTTTTATTTAGCTTCAAACTGTATCCCTCCTGGGAACCTTTTGATAAGACCCGTTCCCACTTCCATTCCTTTCCTTATTTTCCACCGAATTCTGGAGGCATTGCGTTTGAAATGGAAATCGAATCTGCAACCTGTGACGTTTACACACGCTTGTGCCCCTGCACCACAAGTGGTCTCAATTTATTTAATCATTTGATTATTTTATTTCATACGTAATATAAAATGCAAAAGATATAGAATATTTCAACAATATCTCATCTTATTCTTTGTTTATATTGTTTAACATCGCACACGTCATATAGAAGCGAACTGGGCGCTCTCGTCGATGGTGAAACTTAATTACGGCACCATAACTTTATTAGATATAATTTCAGTCAGTAAAGATGCTGATCAATGATCATTCACTTATGTGAAACGGAATGTGCGCACGCGCCGCCTACCATGTGGAATTTATGAGTTTGTCGTTGAATTAACATTCAAATCCATAGTTTATTGCTATTTGCTTCTATTTTACATCTGTAATTGCTTATAATTATTTGTTTATTATTTATGATATACGTATTTTGCGAAATGATTTTCACATATTTCTTCATTTAGAGTAAGTCTAGAGATGGATTTTAGATACTTCTTTCGTAATAAGCACTTAGAACGATGTTGCAAAATTTTTTGTTCCCCAGTCTTTGGCTCCACAGGATGAAAATTTACTAAAGTTATAGAATGAAGGCATTCATCATCTGGTATAGATTTTAGAATGTATAGTGAAGGAGTTATTTTTATAATCAACTTCTCTACGCCTAATTTGTAGAGATACATAAAAATTACACTTATTAAAAGTATGTTAGTATAACCTGACGAATCTCCTTCAGTATTCTACTTTGTTTTATTTAAATATTATAAAACCACTTCCTTGAGCTGGTAGGCAGGTAAATAACCCACCAATTACAATTTTCACGCCAGCTTGCTTCACGCTGTCTCTAAGGCTTTTCTAGTTATATTTCTTTAAGTAATTGTTACGTAACCAACAGACGGCATGAGTATTGTGAAATCACAGGGAATAGTTGCAAAGTAAACAATGAGTCCTAAAAAAAATGGATTTGCTTGTGTTGATATTATCAATTTATGAGAACCAGTTTAACTTCAAACGTAACAGGTGAATAAAAAAATTTACATATCAGCATATTTATGTAATAACTAAAGAACCATCTTTGGTATCAATATTCATATATTAATTAGTATACTACTTTTTATTTTAATTTCTAAAAAAATAATCTAAACAATCTATCTAACTGTCTGTATATATAAAAGGACATGTACATATGTACTTACTGACTGAGGTAAGACGCACGCACAGCCGTAATCGCTATACGTAGAAACGTGAAATTGGGATAGATGTTTATTTTCGTAATCTGAACATTCACTAAGAAGGAATTTTGAAAAATTTTTACCTTAAGGGGATGAAATAGGGGTTGAAAGTTTGTATGGAAAAAAATAATCGGCACCGATTTTTATAAAATTTTAAATTCAGACTTAAACGATTTCATTGAACACGTGTTTCTTAGTTATTTAGAATTTACCCCTAAGGGTTCAAATAAGCGGGCGAAGCTGCGCGCGTCCGCTAGTTAAATATAATTAAAATCATTAAATTCTTATAATACATCCAATCCGATCTAGGCCGTCGTAGTCCTGTGGCTCAAGGATTGACGAACGGTTGCACGGAACGGAACGGAAACGCAACGGTTGTGGGTTCCTACTTGGGGGAAAAAAATATTTAACATTTTCTTTTCCTTGCTCTGGTAACGAGGTAAAGCGTTAAAATCCGCTACTCAACCTGCAATACCTAATGAATTCAGATGAATTAGATGCGGAGTATCTTGGCTAGGTTCCCACGTTAACTCTGCTTACCCTGCTATATAAATATGTGCGGGATACAGCATGAGATTAAAAAAAATCGGCATTCACACATTAATTTACTACTTTTGATTTTAGTTGTTAAGCATTAAAACTTTTAATATTTAAATACAAACAAATTTATAAGTTTCTAAGATACTGCTCTACATAAAAAAAACAATCGGTAAAATAGCGAAACAATAATTAAATCGTATATCATTTCATCATTAATTACCCTTTTTGCCATTTAACCCGCGAATGGAATACACGCACGTCTTTGCTACGGGTCATTCTTTACTATTCTCACACTCTTACTTTTGCCTTAACTACATAATATGAAATCTCAGTGCGGCGTACGTTCACACTTTTATTTATAGAAGGCGTCGCCCTTAGCTATCACTCCATGTAAAGATTTTCTTTGTGTATTTTTTGCAGCTTTAAGCTGTGTCCCGCTTGTAGCTGGGTAGGCATTTTCCGCCCAATTCTCGAGGCATTGCGTGTTGAATGACTGAGCTGCGCTTTTTTAAAATGAAAATATTAAATATTTCAATTCTTCGAGTGGGAATCGAACCTACAAAGCGTGCACGGTCGTACGTCACGTTTGTGTCCCTGCACCATCAATAGCCTACATGCGTATTAGTAGGTAAATAATTTACTTTTTTGTGTGTTTGCATGTACAGTATGTACGAGTAAGGTAAGTTCCGCTATAGCGGAGAAACTAATTAGGGTGACAACGCACTATAGTGCGTTGTCACCCTAATTAGTTTCTATTTAATTAGTGCTTACTATTACAATGCTATAGACTACAATTTACTTAATTATTTTTTATAACTACGCTACCTTAGAAAGTAACAATAGGTAATTTGATGTTAGTATCGGATTCCTAGAAGAAATATATTTTAAAAAATAGCAGGGTACAAAAAATATTTTAAACAAAATAGCAGGGTACAGGGCACAGCAGGATAGGCAGAGGGAACCTAGTATTAAGACACGCTGTTCCCTACTCTCTGCCGAATTCTTTAGGCATTGCGCGTTGAGAGGCAGAATTCAACGCCGCGCTTTACCTCGTCACCAGAGCGAAGAAATGGCAATATAAATGTAAATAAATATTTTACTTCCGCGAGTGGGAATCGAACCCACACGTCGCGTTACAGTCACACCCTTGTGACGCTGCGCCACGATGAAAAAAATATATTTATTAGATATTTATTAATGTTTTATTGCTCACAATAACACCATGTCTATAATATTTAATAGTAATGAGATAAGTCTTCTAAATTAATCGAAAATACACCAGATCATGTATTCTCGTAACCAAACGAAATCTGACATTGCAGAAATATCTTCGACACAACTCGCCGTTCTCTATCATTACAGTATTTTATAATCTCGCGGTAAATTATTCTCTAGAAAGTTATTCATCTATACTTATTTTATGTAATAACTTACTTTAGTAGAATATTGTATTTCCTATATTATCATACGAATTATGAACGAAGAATTTCTTCTTAACCGCATTTCGATTATAATTTATTTGTATTATTTTGCTTCGACTAATATTCTTTACTTTTTTATTTGAAAAAAGCATTTAATGAAGTGTTTTTTATTTTTTTTAATACTTGGATATTTCATCACAGATTAGAAATCGGCAAAATAATGTCTAACGACTGAGGTTAGGTTAGATATTTTTACAAATATAAGTAAGCTTATTCGCCGACTAAATAATTTAGGAGCTGACCAAAACCTCTTTACTTAATTGACCGTTTGAATGATAATTTTTATTTAATCACATTTAACTATATTTTAATGCTCTACTTGTTTCGTAAGTGATATAAATTATGTAGGTGTGTATATATATATATATATATATATATATATATATATATAATTTTCATGTATTTTTCTATATTTTCAGTAACATTTTTAAGTCAACAGCCTGTAACGGTTTGGCCTCAAATTCAAAATTTTAAATTATATTTCTTTAGTTTTACGCTGTGTTGTTCCTGTCTACCCTAGACAAGAAATTAGCGTCAAAGCATTCCGTTATCGAACATTTTGCCTTAACAGAGCTGTTAAATAAAAGTATTTTTTTCCTCCGAGTAGGGATCGAAGTCACGACTATCACGTGTCATCATACTGCGCCATAGGGCCTTAAAATTTGAATAAATTTAAATAATATATACCCATTTCATATAATTAAAAACAAAATCTTAATTACAGTTAAAAGTTAACATTTTTCGTTGTTCAGGGTTTTTTTATAAATTTAAAAACTCTACTGTCACCTTCTGTGTACTTATGTAATAGAAATGCTACATGTAAAATAAATTTCCCTGAGAAAAGTAAAAGCGCTAAGAAGTTCACAATAGGTTGTTCTTGTGGGTTTTATCTTTTGTTATCAAGATGCGTAATAAGCTGTATTATTGTCACTTTATATTGTTATTTACTCTACATTATGTTTCTATTTGAGAACTTTTTCTCTGAAATTCACTAATAAATTTTAATATATTATTTTTACTTTATCTTAACTATAATAATAAAAGTAAATGTTTATACCAATTTATTATAATTTAAAGCACGTATCGTTTCTAAAATCATATAATATATATAAGAGATATTATGCTCTACTTGAGGCCAGTCGTGGCTCAGGGGCAGTGAGAAGATTGTGAGTTCGATTCCCACTCTATGAATTATTAATATTTTCATTTCTTTGCTCTGGTATCGAGGCAGATTGTCTTAAAACAGAATTCCATTTTCCTAAACTGCTTAATGCAGGATACAGCGTGAAGGTATAGAAAAATTAATCAGCTTAATGTAATGACCTAAAAACATTAATAATGTAAAGTTTAATGAATGATTAATATACGAAGTATAAAAGTTATAATTGTTGTATGTTACATTTTAACAACAAACGTTGAACCTTGTTTAAAAGTAAATCTCTCAAAGTACGTAGATTTTTGATGTGAACGAATAGCTTAATTGGCTTGAGCATTTGATTGGATTAAAAAACATATAGTATGTGATTTGTACATTTGTTGGAATATTTATAAGATTTTTTATACGACTATTTTCAATAGCTATATGCTATGTGACCTTTCATAATAGCATAGCACATTTTCTCATAGATTAATTCAAACTTTAATTAAAAACTTTTAATAATAAAAATATAAACTATTTTTCTATAAATCTAAACCTAGTTAGGAAAATTTATTTAAAAAAATGTCAATAAATTTCGGATATTTCTTTTCCAGGTGGGCAGTGTCGACTGTAATGACGCGGCAGAATAATATCTACCTCGGAGACTCACCGACAATCGCCTTCATACCGTTCTGGGATATGTGCAATCATGAAAACGGAAAGGTTAATATTTATATATACTTGTGATTATAAGGCGCTGTAAGGCGACGGTTGTACATTCGATACCCACTCGTGGAAATGGATTAATCTCCAGTTTCACGAGGTTCTTCTGATATTTTTCTAGATATTTTTTTCATTTTTAAATTAATATACCACACACAAACAAACATACTTTTTGTTAGACTAGAAGACGTATAAAAATTTGAAACCGCGCCTCTTGGAAATCGTCCAAGCGCTCTGACCGCTAAGCCATACGTAAGGCTGAGCCCTTGGATTGATTTTTGTACGTTTTCTAAAAAGTAGAGATCTAAATATTTTCCTTTTTTTAGTACCATGAGAATACCGTCACATAACATCAATTTTTGCAGAAAATGTAACAAAAAAGTGATTATTTGATGTCTTTATAAGAACATAAACACTTTAGTGGAAAACGATTGTTTCTGAGTCTTTTGATACTTCATCTTTAAAACAAGACGGATAGACTGCTTTAATATTTCCAAAATATTTCATAATAATGAAGTAAATGCTAATAACAGTTTTATTTCGACAATTAAAATATTTTGCTTATATAATAACAAAAAGAGCCGATATTTACGACTTAATAAAATTATATGTTGCATATTTTACCAGTGAAAGTTTCACTACGATTTTTGTTAAAAATTTATTTCATGTTCTTACTGTTATATAGAATATGTTGTCATTAATGATATTTTGTCGTGGCGCAGTGGCACAAGCGTGTGAGGCGACAATTCTGGGTTCGATTCCCACCTGGGGAAATTATTTATTTATTTGTTATTTTTTATGAATATTTTCATTTTCTTCGCTCTGATGACTAGGCATGACGTTGAATTTCGCCACTCAACACACATTGCCTTGATAATTCGACTAAAAGCGAGAAACGGAATATTTTTGCCTCTAGGTTCCCTCCGCTTACTCTATCTACGTTATATAACGCGAAACTAAAAAATTAATATTTGATTTTATGTTTCTACGCATAGATAACAACTGATTATAATAAAGAGATGGGCCGTGGCGAGTGTTACGCGTTGCGCGACTTCGCTCCGGGCGAGCAAATATTCATATTTTACGGAGCAAGATCAAATGCCGACTTGTTCTTGCATAATGGGTAACGAATTCTGTTTTTTTATTGTGAAAACTAACATTAAATAATATGTACATGTATTAAACATAAACTTTTTCTCGAACTGTGATTGAACCTATAACCACTGCGTACCTCTCGTTTGCAAAAGCTTGCCTAAATATAAGAAGAATTATGAGTTTTTTCTATTTTTTGTGTAAATTGAATTATTGTGACTTTTTATTTTACCTGTAGAATATAACAAGAGAAGAATGGGGAACGGATTGTTTTAACACTAGGTTCCCTCTGTCTACCCTGCTATGTACGGGATACAGCGTGAAGCTAAAAAAAATATAAAATAATATTACATCAAATGTATTTTATCTATAGAACTGTGATAAGTTATGTATAACTTGAAGAACTACTATTAAAATAGTTATCACAGATTACGTTTTGTAAAAACATGTTATAAGATGAAATTAAAACTAAAACAAGTTTAAGTTATGAATAATTGAATACTGAATCACCTTTCACTTCGTGCAATATGCATACTGTTGAAATGTTTTAAAAAGCAAACAATCTAAATATACATTAAACATCGCACATTCTTCAAAATAAACAAAACATTTACATAATACAAGTGATGTAATCCAGTTATGTAAAATTACATCACTTATACGATAGTGTTGCCAGATATATCCTTTTTTGTAGGATATTCTTTTTTTTATATATATATTTATAATCTTCAAATTAATATTTGCTTTGATTATTTATTTGGCTTTTATGTGCCAGCTTAACGCACGAGTAATTTAATCGTAGAGAAATTTAAGGTTAGGTTATTCAAAAGGTTATATGTTCAAACGCAGCGTGGCGCCGTTATTTCTGAACGTTTTTAAATCAGTTTTGTTTAACATAATTTGCAACGCAAATGTATTTTATACAAGGTTTCGTAAAAAAATTGTAGATATTTTATGCGTTGCTTGCAAAATTATTACCATTATGTTGCAGTAATTGGTAACCTACATGTCTTGTCATGAATTTAACAAATTGCATTAATAACAATAATAGTAAATAACCTACTTTTATATATATGCTATTGCACATTATGTAAGTGAATTGTAAATGAAACAAAAAATCCGACTGCATAAACTAAAATAATATATCCAGTAATAATTGAGTCGGCAAAATAATTCCAATGACGTATCCATTAGTCAAAATCAGTTCACTGGTTCAACAGTCATAAGAAAAGGACATATACTAAACAGACATACGCTAAAAATATAACTCCTTTATTTTGGGCTTCGCCACAGTCGCGTATTAAACTTAATTTCTATACTTATTATTATGAATGCTTGTAAGAATGCTAGTCGCGGTAGCTATGCGTTTGAATCCCGTTCGAGGGGATATTAAATTAATTTTAGTTTCCTAGGTTTAGTCGACATCTACTAAAATATAATACAAGCAAAAATAATAAATCTTAATGCATTTTTTGTGTTAAAATTACCCAGTACTTGAAGAATAAATAAGAGTAGATAATTAAATAGATATAAATATATTTTATCCTTCTCAATTTCACTTAAAACGTAAACACATTACTAACACTTGCGAAAAAATGAATCGAGTTAAACGGAGTGTACGTAATGAGACGTTCAACTATTATAAATTACTGTGTTAAACTTTATGGCTTATTAAATATGCTTCGAGTTACCTATACTTAAAATATAATAGATTTAGATGCGACGTACGAAATTAACGCCCGTATTGAGAGTGGTTTATAAAACTGCCCTCAAGTCTGAGATCGATCTTGAGAGTAGGTCTTAATGTTAGGTGTTCATAGTACTTTCTTTTGTGGTTAATTGTAATTTTATAACATTAAATATGTCATTTTTATAAAATTAATTCAATATAAATCGATTTATATAATTTATTTCTTTAATGAGAAGAAAACATATGTTTTAACTTCTTGCGAATATTGCTTAAACAATGCTTAGTATAAAGAGTATATTAAAAAATAATTATGAAACAAAGAAAATATTTTCATACATATCTAAAGACTTCATACTTATCAAAAAAATATATATAAATACCGTAACGAATTAAATGTAATACCTGTACTGTACCTTATAGATAGATGAATAATTATATTAATTTATCATTCCAGATTTGTTTGTAAACAGAATCAATACGACAGTCTATCGCTGGCTCTAGGGGTTAGTTCTAGCGATGCTCTCAGAGAAGCTAAGTTGGGTCTTTTGACCAAACTTGGCTTAGCCGGTGTGACGCATTACAATCTGTATTCAGATTCAAATCCCGTTAGCGCTGAGCTATTAGCGTTTATACGGATATTTAATATGAATCAGGGTAAGTGATTTTAAAATTAATTAGATTGAATTTCTAGAATGAGTTAATCATTCGTTTAAAAAATCTTTTGTCTGTGCGTATGCTTAGAGGCTAAGATTGCTTTTAAAATTATTTATTTAAAATACACATTGCCGTAGGACTATTAAAAATATAAAATATAAATTTGTCTACTTAACTGACATTATATACTTTAATTACAATTAAATTGAAAGGCAGAGATTTTCATTAATCTAAATCCTTACTTATCTATTGCGGTGTCATATGCTACAAAAACAAATGTTTTTTTAACTTAAGTTAAAAAAAAACTTTTGTATTTGTAGCATTTGTCATTGCAAATAAATTTATCGGGCCATATATAGACACATTTAATATATTACTTTTATCACTTTTAATATTTTTTGTAAATATCATTACCAAAACTATTATATCGTATTTTGTAATATTTTCAGAGGAACTGACAAAATGGTCCAATCTTAGTATGCCCAGCGACCTAGTGTCATCTGACGAAGCTAGCTCTAAAGTTGTGGGAACTGACATCGATCGTAAAGCGTACACCTATCTGCTGACTAGATGTGGTCTTATAAAGGCGTCTTATAAGAAAAGTGATTGCGAAACTGATTCATTGCATAGGTAAGTATAATATTATAACATTTTTTAATAAATTATTATTTATTATAAATAATATATTTATTGTTTATAAAATATTAAATCAGCTTCACTCAGAACCTATTGTTAAGACACTCAGTTCCTCACTTTCCGCCGAGTTCTGGAGACAATGTGTATTGAGTGGCGAAACTCAACGCCTAATTGCCTAAATTAACAAAATTGTGCTACAAATAATATGTGCTTGTATTGTATATAATATAATCTACAATTTTAAATAAAAATGACAACTATTCAATAATTTTTCAAGTTAAAAAAAAGAAACAAATGAAAAAGTGATGAAACTGATTTAATGTATAGATAAATTTTAAAAAGTAGGTGAACAGAATATTGGTCGTGGTTCATATATTATGGTTGTTTTGTATGATTTTAACTCAGAATAAATAGAAGAATGAAAAAGTTTTTCTTTTTATTTCAAGTATGAAAACGGGCTTTATTTTGTAACTACTTTTTATTTCACCTGTTATTTTAGCATTATCAGACAGATTATTTTCTATCATTAAACCAAACTACCTGGGTCTGTATACTAGACAATAAATAATTATTTTAACATTTTATTTTATGTATATTAGATGAATTTGACACTCCATGAGTCAACAGAAAATATACAAAGTCAAATATATACATATATATTCATGCCCTCTTTAAAATTAAAGATGTTCATTCGCTAATATTTTCATATTTTTATTTACAGGCAAAATATAAGACTTCTAAAGGAGTGTGAAGTACAAATATTAGACAATGCCATAGAGTACTTAAAGAATGTAATAGAAAAGCTTCCCACCGAGAAACCATAACCATATTACAACCGAGGTCCTTGAATTATATTTTTATAATCACAAATACAAAAATGTACCTTAAGTATAATTTGTCAAAATTGTTATATACTTTTCTATATTTCATGTTACGTAACACAGATGAAAATATAGAGTTATGTTTTTTTTTACTTAATAAAATAATAATAGAGGCCGTCGGGGTGCAGTGGAAAATGTGATTGTAAACGCGACGGTTGTGGGTTTGATTTCCACTTGGCAGAATTAATTATATTAATTTTTTCGTAAGTTGAGTTCTGCCACTCAACACGTAGTCTCAAAAATTTCACATTACGTGTGAAACTAAGTGTCTTAACATTAGGTTCCCACTGCATACTCTTCTGCGATGTAGGGGATACAGTGTGAACCTGAAAAAGAAAATACGTACAAAATATTAAATGTAATTTTTCATAACGTAAAATAATAAGATAAAGATACAAATTACTTATTTTATATCTTATGAAGTACTGAGTGTTGTTTTTAAATAATTTGCTTTATAAAACCTACGAATCATGACAGTATTGCAATATTTTACCTGTTTTTTATACATTTTTTATTGTTATTGTTATTTTTATTTTCCAAACAACGAATTTTGAATCGATTTTTTATTTATTATCTTTTGTGTGGCTGTTTTACTTGTGATTTACTTTGCAGTGTGCATTTAACAATATATTGTTTCTTAAAATAAAATTTTATTTTCTTTTAAACCTTGTATTTACTAAAATTCATAATGATCATAGTTGAAAGAAAACCCTTTTCTTAATTAGCTCAATTATTTTTCCTTTTGTCTCGACAAAATGAAGATAAAAAAATATTATAGTAAAAATAAATTAAAGTAAAAACCTTACAGTTTTGATATTTCATTTAATCTGTAGTAGGAAGTACAAAATGTCTTAAATTTATATTAAATATTATGTACAATTTTATCCACTTAATAAATACTATTTGTTTCTTACAATACTA
>DWGR01004147.1:0-11420 GCA_018247715.1 Heliconius burneyi | reverse complement strand
TTTCTTTGTATAAGCTCTAATAAGGCACTCCATCCTCCAATATCGATTTATTTTAATCTTACTGCATAGTATCTAATTTTCTTATACCCCCGTCCGGGATCGAACCCACACTCAATCAAACACTGTTATGCTATTGTTAATACATATAAGTTATACGAGTGTAGCATGGTAACGCACGCGTAGCAGCAATACAGCGCCGCCAATTGATTCAGTCCGGTTCATAGAACGCTCGGATTTCACTAATTGTTATCTGTTTTATTGGATTCGATGGGATTTTATGATGTTTTTGCGCTTTGTCTTGTTACCAGAACGTGCAAGTGGAAATTATTTATTTCTCCGAATGGGAGTTGAACGCACAACCATCGCATTAACAGTTTACGGCGTTCATATTTACCACGGCGACATCAAACTCAAAATTAACAATAATTAAATGTCACAATTTACATGGAACTCGAATCTACATCTACATCAGTCATTAAAAATAAACTAATATTTTTCTATTCTAAATAAGAAGACAAATTTTTTAAATGTTTACTCTCTTTGTAACACTCTGTTCTGAATTTTCCACTGAATTTGGAAATTCATGACTTGGAAGTCATTGAGTGTTGAGTGACTAAACTCAACGCCGCGCGTCGCCTTGTTACCAGAGCGAAGAAATAAAAATCTTAAATAATTCAATTTAAAAATTGAACCCACAACCGCAGTGTTTCAGTAATGTTAACGCACTCCATTTCTCATTCCACACGTCCGTCCCCAAATTTCTGCAGAATTCTGGAGGCATTGTGTTTTGCGTATGAGAAGGAAACTCAACACCGCGCTTTACCTCGTTGCCAGGACAAGTGAAAAAAAAAAATATTTCATTTTTGAGTGGGAATCGAACCCGTTACTTTCTCAGTCGCAAACTTGTACTATGACGGCCTTAATAATCACTATTTATTCAATTCAAATTAGAAAGTAACATTAAAAGTCAGCCTTTAAGCTTTTTAGCGACTGCTTTGAAAGTAACATTCTGTTATCTTGTTTATCCATTTGGGTGGATCTCTTAAATGAATTCACTGGGTTTGTCTTTATGTACACAAAAAAAAACAGTTAAATAAACATATTTTGTTCTTCTATATTGGCAGCTTCACGCTTTATCTAGTCAGACCACTCAGTTCTTTTTCGTGTGAATTTGAGATATTACTTGCTGTGACGTAACTTAACGCTGTGTTTTGTTTAAGCGATTCTGAAGCACTGAAGATAATTAAGGAAACGAATAAATAGAATTCACACCATCGCGGAGTCCACTGAGCCACGATTATCATTTCGTAGATCAAATTAAAGTAAATTAAATATTTTATAGATAGCCAGTTATGTTTCTTCCTTTTTGTAGGTAAAAGGGTTGTAGAGGTTGTTGATGCCAGTCGTGAAGCAAGGGCATAAGCTACTCACAAAGGAACAGGTTCGATCCCATCCAAAAATTAAATATTTAATATTTTCACTTCATTGTTCTAGCAACGAGATAAAGCGCGGCGTTAAGTTTCGTTCTCAAACGCAAAACGCAATTCCCCCACAATTCTGCACAAATTGGGGCCGGAAGTGTCTTAATTGGAATGGAGTGCGTTAACATTAGTTGCCTTTAAAAGAAATTAAATACTTTTAGAAATCGAACCCACGACTACCGAATTCATTACTCCTATAACGTAATTCACTTAGTTTCTGCACATTGTCTCGAGTCACTAATGAATCAATAGACACGCTACGGCTAAGAACAGTAATTGACGTTATATATGTACATGTATAGATATTGTATGGAATATTTGAGATTTGAACTGGCTACATGTATATTATATTAAAGTCCTCGTGGTGCAGGGGCTCACGCGTACGTCTGTAAGCTCAACAGATTTGAGTTCGATTCCTTCTCGGAAAAATAAAATATTTAATATTAATTTCTTCGTTCTGGTAACGAGGCCAAGCGCGGCGTTGAGTTTCATCACTCAACCCTGTGCTTATATGCGGGATACAGTGTGAAGCGAAAAATAAAAATTAACGACATTGTAATTACTGTATGGACTAGATATTTCTCGTTCTATAGAGTTACTCCAATTTTTATTTTTTTTTAATATATAACATGTATATGTACATTGTTTTAAATATACATATAAACGGGCGAACCCACGTTTCGGTCACTAGTCAAAAAATAAATATTAAAAGTCCCCTTTCTTTGAGAAACACGAAGCTACAAGCAAGTAAAATATTTATATTATAAGAAACGGAAGACACTGGGTGCATTTTTTTCCTTTTACAAATATTTGCTCGTATACAGAGAGCTGGATTTGAATAATACTGTTTGAAAGCCGTTTTCAGTTTGGATTTTATAAAGATTTTTTATGTTAATAGTTTTTTTTATATTGTGATTTTTTCTAGTTTTACGCGGTATCCCCGCATATAGCAGGGTAAGCAGAGGATAGCTAGTGTTAAAACACTCCTTTCGTCAATTTCAGCCTTTCATGTATTATTCGAAATATTATATAAATGGGGAGGTATGTTAAGTACTTTGGTCGCTTCAGATATTAACATAGTAAAAACAGAGTGTCATTAGTTGTTGGTCACAGTTTGCGCTATCGAAGCTTTCTCGGAAAAATATGCATTATATTATTTTATAAATATGTTATTATTTGCAATTAAACTGATGGAAGGATAAAGAATGGTTTGACGGTATTTGGTACGAAAATGACATTTTTTTTATTTAAAGGCCTAAAAATACTTGAATTTAATTTTGACGGTTAAAATTGGGAAAAAGTGGAATGGAATTTCTCATACTAGTTTATTTCTAAAAAAAATATATTTTTTACAAAATATCTATTCTAAAACCTAATACGATAAAGTTCTAACTGCAAAGCATAAACATAAAAGGCGACTACAGAAAAAGCTCAACGTATACAACCCTGACAAATTATATAACTTGATTCACCATTAAGAGCGGGACAGGCATATATCCCGCCCAACGAGTGAGTGAGACAAAAAAAAGGTTCGTTCATATTGTCACGGCAATATTCGAGATTAAAAGTAACGCCTCGGTTGGCAGCGAAATTCCAGGTACCGTCGCGTATAAAAGTACCTTTTTTATTTTTTTTTATTTTCACATCGCTACCTCCCTTTATGGTATAAATTTACAAAGGTTTAATTGGTGCTTTTAATTAATGTCCAATTTCTACTGGGAAATGATAATCTACGTGATTTTTGTTTATAGAATTGTTTCATTGGTGGAGTAAAATGTCCTTTGGGATGGCGTTGAGTTCCGCCGTGCCACTCGTTATAGGGAATAATGGAAGGAAGTATCTTAATCATGGGTTATTTCAGCTTATCCTAAGTAAATGACAAAGATTTTGACAAGCAGTGAAATAAAAGAACATTTTAGTAAATGCTGAACTTACTGCTGAATTCCATAGTGACAGATTTACGGAGATTATAGAAAAAATAGTTATAAAAGTACATTTGTAACTCATGTCATATATAGTTGCAAGCTTAAATTTTTTAACATTTATAAATTGTACAGCTGATCATGAAATTTGTGACACTTGGTAGACAAACTCGAATTTATGATATAAATAATTTTATCATAATATTTATGAAAATCATAATTTATTGTTTTCTTTACATTCTATTTTTCTCGATGACAGTACGTATAGGGCTATAGATATAAGCCGCCTAAAATACCTAGTATCTAAACTAGGATTTACAACGCCGTTGGTTCGACGAAAAATTCTCTGTCGACAGATTGACGAAGGTTTTGGCCTGTAAATTTTTTATTTTAAAGATATAGCCGATTCAATATAATTATATTTTTAATTCCATATAAAGTAGTGATATGATACTCTGTTGCTAGATAAATATACAATACAAAATTACAATAGTTTTTCAATTAAAAGAAATTATTGGTAATTTCTAAGGTTAGCAGTTTCAACCGAATAAACCCTTCTCTTACCCTATATAATATTAGAATAATATAACGTAGAACCAAGTGTTGGGACACTTTCACTTTTCATTCCGCTTTCACCAAAACATAAATACAAATCCAACCTTAAAATTACGACAACAGAAAAACGGAATTCCGTAATTTTCTTATGATTTTTTCCGAAAATCCCCCATAAACCTTTACAAAGACACAATTAATTCTCCCCCGGTATATAATTCGTAGTCACCTACAATAAGCTACCAAAGTATATTTCATTCTCAGAGTGGCGAACTGACAGATACATTACCGCCTCAGATAGAATTATAATGCCTTTTGTGAGGATTTTACTTAATTTTACATGATTTTATCCGAAAAAAGGAATTGTAGTGGTTATTACATTTTTTGTTGCAAGAAATTGTATTTTATTGTTTTTTGTTTCACGCGGTATCCCGCGTATACTGAGACAGGCGAAAGGGACCTGGAAGATTATTGTTAAGATACACCTTCTCCATAGAGACACTTTCTAAGACCGTTTCCCACTTTCCGCGGATTCAAGAGGCATTGTGTATTGAGAGTGCCGTACTTTTCCTCGTTACAAAAGTAATTAAATGAAATTATTAAATATTTCACTCCCTCCGGTCACAATCAAACCCACAGCTATCGCGCTTAGAACGGTCTCAGCCTTTTAATTGAGATATTTTTGATTAGAAACAATAAAAATTATGTATTTATATTTATTTTATTTAAAATTATGGTATGTTCTCATTTTAAATGGCGAAACTCAACGAGGCTTTTTATACAGACGGATTGACTAAAAATATTGCAAATATATACCGCAAAAGCATTCCCTCGATTTGAATTTGAACTGACAACCATTTCATCTATATTCATAGCATAATTGACATTGTCTTTATAGAATATATATAAGGGGCGTGATTTTTAATAAAGCCTTAAGGAAAATGTTAGAAATATTCTCATATTACAGTATACCTAATATCGACATAATACAATGTAATATACAATTTGTGATATGAATTTTGTTAAGTTGATGGATCGACGATTACCTATTGAAAGGGGTGCTCTTTTTATTGAAATTTTGTATAAAAGAACGAAGGGGTTTTCTCTCTTGGATGATCTTGTGGGTTCAGTTCCCATTTGGGGAATTGAGTCATTTTTATTTCCTGGCCCTGGTAACACGACAACACGCACCATTTTGGAAATTAGGCGGTTTGTGAAGAACAGTCTTAACACTAGATACCTTTTGCCATCGTATAAAAATATGAAAATTTAGCTGTTTACGAGTGAAAGGTGTGGGTTTGAATCAATTCATTGTCTTCTAACGTTATATCAGTATATAAATGAAATATAACCTAGCATACTATTAGAAGAATTAAACGTACTGGTTGAGTAACTCAGAAGCATACATATAAAAAACCTTCAACTGTAAATATGAGTAATTTCCGGTATTTAGAATGTGGCCAGTGTCATACAGAACTCTTAGTTATTTCTATTTGGCAAGATGGGCGCAAGGGCAAGCGCGCCCCTGCGCCAAGACTGTAAATGTGACAGGTTGTGGATTCTATATTCGAATGTTCGAAATATTTATATAAATTGTACCCTGCAGGTAAGTTATTCAAATGTATAAGCCATATTACTAAAAAGTTTATTCTAAATCTGTTCAGTAATTTTTACGCGAAAATGGAACTAATATCCATTTTCACAAACTTTTATATATATAATATTAGTAGGTTAGATAATATATAAAAGATAGATAAAGCAAGTATAAAAGGATATATCATTTCTCTTTGAGAAGGGAATTGATGATTCGTTCTTCTTAAATCGAGATAAGGTTATAAATTCAGTTCCTTTAGTATGTAACGACAACGCGGTTTTGAAATATTGTAAAATGACGCGAGCTGACTGTAAAGGAGCTCTTTAAAATATCCATATAGCTATCCATGTAATATATATATATACACACCAACAAATATAATTGTGTATCTGTATATAAAAGATTAAATAAAAAAAAAACATTCATTTATTTTTTTATTTTCTTCTTTCTGTCTCGTTTTTTATTACTAAACGCAGCGTTGAGTTCAATCACTCAACATTCAGTCTCGAAAATTTGGCGATAAGAGGGGAGCGGAGCGTTTTTTCCTACCCGGACGTACGCAGGATACAGGATGAGAGTAAAAAAGTATAACTACGTACGAAACAATAACATGCAGCCATTAAGAAAATAAAGAATAAAAAACAATAAAAAGGATGATTCTTCTATTTGATATTTTCCCAAGAGGGATTATAAAAGCACTTAAGAAACTTCACGCTGTTTCGGTTTCACCTGAGATGACAGTTTCATTTCATAGTGTTGTTGAAAATATAGAAGATATATAATTATTGTTATTTAATGTAATAGAGATTATTGAATGTGTTATCAGTATGGTAAGACAGAAAGCGGCGTTGAACTCCGCCACCCACCACACAATATATTCAATTTAAATAAAAAAATTGTTATTTTAAAGTCTACCGTTTTACAAAATAAAAAAAGTTTAATAATTACTTTAAACGTAACTAGAATTTTAAAAACCGACAAATTTTATAAAAACACTATCAAAATGGGCCAAGCTATTTGCTTCTGCATGCATTCCTCTACCGCTATAAAGAATTTTATAGGTAAAGTGTATTTTATAGGCAAAGAGTATTCTATAGGCAATTTCAACGGTGGTATAGAATTCAAATATTTTAAATGAAAACCAGTGGCTGTGCTCTTGACGGGCATTCGGGGCACTTCACTTGCGTTAGTATAGAAAAACTAAATACCTACCGACGCCTCTAAAAGTTTTTAGTAAAAATGTTTACGATGAAACTTCTATTCATATTGAAAATTAGCTGAGCCATTTTTTTATTTTGTAAATGTATATTTTTAGCTGCACGCTATGTCCTGGCAGGGTAGGCATACGTCATTTGGGAACCCAGTATGCGTGCTGTATCCAACATATGAAAGTAGGACTATAAAAACAAAAATATATATATTTGCACCAGCAGTTCCTGTGATTACCGCGTTGAACCAAACAAAATCTTGAGCTTTATATATATTTATTTATGAGAAGTGAATCTAATAACAAAATTGGTATAAATTTTTACTTTAATTTACTAATTTATATAAATTTGAGTACAAAATTGTACAATGTAATATAACGTCACATAATGTAACGCATTTGTCAAAGTAACGGTTATCACGAGACGTATCACCTGTTTAGCTTTATATCCGGTCAGGATTTATTTTTATGTACCTTATCTGTCTTTCAGTTTAACTTTCTATTAAAAATACAAAAACCGGGCAAGTGCGGGGCGGTGCGCCCATTAAATGTTCCATAATATTATCTATATTAATACTATCAATATAAAGCGGCAACAAAAATAACCTAGATGAAATAGAAAATTTCTGCGTTCTAACCGATGCAGAAGGACAGACGAACAGAAAAGTCTTGATAAAAGAATCCAGTTTTTTTTTAGATACGCAACCCTAAAATAATTATCCTATCTGATTGAGACTAATTTTTACCTTTTACACGTCATCCTGTAAATACGATGGTATTAGAAAGAAAACGTATCGTCAACACACTCCGTCCCCCAATTTCCGGAGGATTTTGAAAAATTGCAAGTTTAGACGATATAACATACTTTATGTATTCGCTTTGATAACGTCAAAAGATGACAACACCCGGCGTTGAATTCCGTAAATCAACATACAATGTCTCGAAAAGTAGCAAAAGGTGGGAAACGGAGCCTCCCTCTGCGTACCCTGCTATATGAGGGATACAGAAACAAGCAGTAATGAAATTGCAACATTCCATTTCTACTTTATCCTTTTTATATGCAATAAAAAATAACAGGCATTTTGTTCATCGCGCGAGAATATACTTGTAATTCTATCATTTCTTTTTCCGCGCCTCCGCTGTGATCGACGATGTACTTAGAATACGTATGTAACAAATTTACCTACACGTTAGGTAATACTTTACCTAACGTGTAGGTAACTTTGTTACCTTAGTGTCTGAAATAATGAAATGGCTTCTTTATGTCCCACCCATTTTTTGGGGAGATTTGAGTGATAAATCACTATTATTTTTATATTTGAATTTTGTTGTGTCTGAGCTTATATCTAGAAGACCTATTTAGTTTTACCTGTTTACCGAATAGTTATAAAAAATTGGCGTGTCGTGAAGGCACAAGTGAACGCGACAGGTTGTGGGTTCGATCCCGGCTCGAAGAAATGAAATATTTAATACCATTTTCTTGCTCTGGTAGAGAGGCTAAACGCGGCGTTGAGGTCCAGCACTCAACACGCATTTCCTTAAATTCAGCAGAAAGAGAGGAAAAAGGCGAATAGGGCAGAACGAAATATTTCATTTAACAAAATCGTATTTTCATATATATGTACTATAATTTAGATCAAAGATCAACAGTATAATACATATCGTAACAGTTGTTTAAGTGTAACGGGGGCTATGGGAAACACTGACAATGGGTCTCATTGGCTGTGGGAATGCAGTTTCTAATGACTGCAACAGACTTGGAACTTTATGTTGTAAATAGATTAGTGAATGTTTTGTTTCATATTAGCTTCACGCTGTATCCCACATATAGCAGATTAGGCAGAGGGTACCTAGAGTTAGGACACTATGTTCCCCACGGACTGTCTAAGTTTTAAGACGCTACTCGACTAGCTGAACTTAATTGAACTCTGTTATTGTTTATATCTACCTTATGATTTTTAAATAATATATGCCAAATGATAATTTTGTCTAATTTCAAAATTATACTTATACAAAAAATATTATTATATGATATTTTAGTTAAAGCTTGTGAGGATGAATGTTTGTTCCACTTTCACGCAAAAATCACTGTAGAGAGAGACACAGTACTATAGCTTACATATCAGAACAACACAGGCTATAATTTATGTAAAGACTTAAAACGTGAGGAGCGCCAGCGATACTATAAAATTGAGTAAATAACCCATGACCTCCTTTATAATAACTAAAATCAATAAAACTAACAGTCCACTAAGCATCAACGGTCACTCAGTCATTTTCAACAACATTACGTCCACGAGCACATCCGTAACGGCAACACGCGTCATATAACAACGGAAAGATTACTTTATTTTCATATTTTTTATTATAATAATTGTTATAAGTGTAATAAAATAAAGATTTTTAGCGGTATTTGAAATATAGATAAATTTATTATGTCATTATTAAGTGACGGAACTCAACGCCGTGCTTCGTCTTGTTACTGGAGTGACAAGTAGTAGTGAAATAAAAGGGAAATAAAGGATTTATTCCCCTGAATAATAATTGAACTTATAACCTTGTCATGCTAAGCTGTTGCCACGACGACTTTAACTTACGGTACTAAATAGAATACTTAAAGAAATTAGATTTTCAACTTGCATTTTCTAAAAGTTAGGCATGCTTTTTACTTGAGCATATACTTATGTATGTATATGAAAAGTTCCCTAAGAGAAGTTGTAAATAGAAGTTTGGAATAGAACGAATTATAAAAGTTTGCTTGTTATTTATTTGATGTTAAGCATAATATAGGCTTAATAGTGCAGTAATATATTTTAAAAGGTTCAAATTACGTACGGACAAAAAAATATTATTAATTCAAGTACATAAGATTTATATCATTTTTAATTTTCTTAGAATGATTCTCATCTGTTTTGGTCATAATGCATATGGTGGCGTAACTGAACGCCATTTCATCGTATCAAATGGACAAACATTCACCTCCTAGAAGATGAAAAAATAAGCTTCAATTTTAAATCTAGATTAAAATGTAGGAAAATCTTTATTAGAAGAGCACGATACAAACTATGGTTAGGTTAGATCCGTATACCTCAGACCTGTGGGAAATCTGGGCAGACGTTATAATGTACGCGTTATATCTAACATTTGTATTATAAAACAAAAGTAATATAAGTATTTCTTGTGTGTTTTATATGTTTTTTTTTATTTTTATTCTTAAATATTTTATCTATAGAGAGGAGTAAGTAAATAAAGTATGACAGTGGTTTATATTCTTTATATTATTATATCTATATATCTAATATATATATATATATATATATATATATATATATAATAAGCCTATTTTGTCTGTACATAACAACACGTAACAATATTTTTGATTTGAAAGGCGTAGAAGGACACTTAAAAAGTATAACAGAAAGCAGTTTTTTTTTAATTCTTATCTGTCTATCTGACTGTATGTATGATCACGCTAATCTTCGAAAGTACTGAACTGATTTACTTCAAACTTTCACCAATTGCTTTGTTTTAACTCAACTTTACATCTTAAGTTCGTTTCATCAAAATCGGTTCATGAAAAAAAGTTATCGGCATTTGAATGAACTCAAGGTATGGGTTTGCCTGAAAATATAAAGCAATCCATATCTATACTTATACTTATAATAAATATTTATTTGTTTGTGATAAATTTGTAATTTTAACAGACTTTCAAAACAATTACTAGGTTCTCAATTAAATAATTTCGATTCGATTCATTTAATTTTTTTGAATTCAATTTCGTTATTGGATTATTCGATTCGGTTTGTGTATTTTTTGTAATATGCAATCTTTACAGTTATTTTACAAAGAATGTTATAAAATCTTACCCAAATCAATAATTTCACATTTAGGGCTGTTTCTGAACGAGTAAATTAAATTAGTATCATCGCGATGCCATGGATATTTAGACTTAAAAACCTATAATATGAAAGCAGTTACGTTAAGTAGTGTAGAGGGGCTAAGGGCTATTTCCCGAAATCTCAACGGGAACGGGATTTTCATTTCTAGACCTAAAACCCACGCAAGCAAAATTACGAGGCATGACTAGTATTAATATAAAATAATAATAAAAGTTAGTCCAAACTAGTTTTCGGAGTAAAACAAGTATTTAAGTGTACAGTGTCCGAGCGCCTTTGACGTCGGCTTTAAAACTATTCCAATTTAAATTTCCAAAACTTATACAGAATTATAATTGTACTTAGCTCGTTATTAAATTTTACAGATTACGATTTTGATTTGATTATGATTTTAATCAAATTGTTGATTGACTTTGAAGAAGTCGAATATTATTTAAGGGCCGCATTTTTTTCTTATAACCAGAGCAAGAACGAAAATCATTCATTTGCCCGAGTGGGAGTCGAACCCACAACAGTCGCTCACACGCTGACACTTCACCACGACGGCATCATAATTTTCATATATACAGGATGGAATTGAACGCATCACTTTAAATGAAACCACAGTTTTAAATACTCTATAAAAGCCTAATATAATTCAGAAAAAAATAATTCCCAAAAATGAAAAAGTTATTTTTTCAAACAAAATAAATAATAAAATAATCGTTTAAAAAAAAAACACCATTTGTAAAGTGTAATATTATCACTCACACACTTACCTGTCAAAGC
>DWGR01004146.1:0-11421 GCA_018247715.1 Heliconius burneyi | reverse complement strand
AAGCGGCACAGCGTCATTCAACACGGTGAATACGAAGATATGAATTAGCTTCACATAACGCGGCATTTAGCTCCGCTGTTCAACACGATGCCTCGAAATTGGGCGGTACGTGAAAAACGGAGTGTCTCAACACTAGGTGGAAAGATGTACTCTTGCTATACGCGGTATAGTAGATATAAAAATAAAAAAATATTATAGGTATGTCATACAAAATACAATATCGTATGTTTTCTTCATCTATACACATTTTCGTACAGACGAGGCATTTCAAGTGGCCGACGATTTACATGACGTATTTATTTAGAGGAATGACGTCACAAAGCCGTCATGAGCCGACAGCCGATGTAAATATTAAAAATGTTTATATGAAATATGAACGTCTCAATTATTGTGGGGAACTGTGAAAGTAAGAACTGATTAGGTTAACTTTGCATATATTATTTATCAAAAAAATAACACCTTCACGCTGTATCCCGCACACAGCAGGGTAGGCAGAGGGAACCTAGTGTTAAAACACTCCGTTCCCCACTTTCTCCCGAATTTTGGAGGCATTACGTGTTGAGTCTCAACGCCGCGGTTTGCCTCGACTAAATTATATTATGTATGTAGAAGTTATTTTAAGATTTTCCTATAATTATCTTTTTATAGATAGTAATTTTATAACGAATTCGTGTGTGTGTTCTCAGTATTAAATGGTAGAAGCTATGTATCGAATAAACACTTAATTTTTAATTTACAGGAATTAAGCTTTAAAATATTTTTACTAAGCAAATTATTTTATTGCTTAGTTTAACAAAATGGGTAATAGAATAAACTAAATCTTTACTTCTACACCAATATACTTGTACAGTCCAATGTACAGATTGCTTGAATGTGTGAACAAATAAATCTCTACAATAACTGGTTCAAATTGGAAAAATATTTTTTATTCTATAGACAGGGAAGAAAGCTATTAAAACACGTTATTGGTCGATATAACTCTGTTTACTGTACCGGCGGAGTTAAGCACTCAGAACGACACTAATTCTAGGTCATGTCAAGTGTAATTTATTTCTTTAAACGAAATTGCAGGTAGTAAACAAAAAGTTTGTGAACTAGCGTATTTATTGAAAGTGGACAACAGAGTGTATTTGCACTAGCTTTTGTTTACTTATATTACAATGCGAGAGAGATTGTGTAGTTGATTATTTGAACTATACAATCCCCCGACGCAAAAGCATGGGTGCTATGAGTTTGACGTGTCTGTCTGTGTCACTATAGCTCCTGAAATTCTCCAATTTCTTCATCGCGGTGGTTCATATGTTTTATGAAAATCGGATTAGTAGTTTAAAAGCTACAAGTACTTTTTCAAAATGAGGTTGTGATATTTTTAAATTTTTTTTATTTATATTGTGATAACTAAAGTAAGCCAAGCCAAACACAAATAGTAAGCTCAACAAATCCAAGCTAAGCCCCCCAACCCCGAAATATGAAATCAGTACGTTTACGTACGTGTGTATTAATGTATCGTATCGGTTACACAGCGCGGCGCGGCGCATGGTTAGTGTCGGACCAGTCGAGGGACGTTAATCGATGCATCTTATTTGTTTTGTGATTCTAATATTACTTTTTAGTATGTTCATTCTATTTTTTTTTTGAATAGATAGATCGCTCTGAATTTTATTATATATATATTTTCTAAGTAAAATTTATGCTTTTACATGTCTTTTTTTTCTTTGATTGAAATAGAGTGGAGATAAAACGCAGAGCTACTTTCGGTGTCTTAAGGTGTCTACTTTCCACCTAATTTGAGAGAGAGTTCTGTCCTTTTATTTTATAAAATACCTTCCGACATGCCTTAATCGCCTTCGCTTATATCGCCAATTACACATTGAATTGAGCAGACATGATGGTAGTTAATTAATGATGAAAAATCTCAAAACCGAACTAACGTTATATACATAAATAATAATATTTTTATATTACATTTCTTTGAAAATTTCTGAATGTTTACACTTTAATTTCATGTTTATTTATTTCAGTTTTGCAAAGTCAGAATGTAGTCTATGTATGACTTTTTGTTATTAATCATGACATTATTTATATACTTAGCTATTTCTATTTAAGGTTTTGTATATATTTTAGTAATAATTCAATAATGTATTAAGTTAAGCTCACGTTGCCCTTGTAAGTTCAATACTTACAGAGAAATAAGAATACATGAATATTATTAAAGTATAGTGACTGAAGTGTTTTTTAATTTACGCCATCTTGTGGTTAGTAGCACACAATTCTGTATTAATATTTATTTTTTAGAATAATTATTAAAAAATATATCAGTTAGTGAGATAATGAAAGAAAAATATTTAATTTTTAAATATCATGATATTATTTGACTGATGTAAAAATTATTAAAAAAAATTTTTAAAACAATATATCTAAGAACGACATGTAGCGCTAAGTAGCTAAACTACTGGTCCAAATGCTATCTACTGTAAAATGATAGTGTTATAAACTTTACACAGCAGATGGCGCTGCAGAAAAATATTCATATTTTATTTTAAAAATAAAATATTTTACTTTTACGAAAAACAAATAAGTATTAATTTGGAACTTAAAAAATCTTATTTCCACAATATGTCAAATTTAAAACAAACGAATCGAATTATACATATTTTTACCACAGATGACTAATAAGCTTATTAAAGCACATTAACAGTGTATTGTACTTTGTTGTTCAAACAAACAGATCGATTAAAATTAAAACCTCTTTGTTGAACACTTTTTGATATTCGTAACCATCCTTTCTTAATCGATAATTGTTTTCAGAAAACTATTGATGTACGAAGACACAAGTGTAATTTGGGTGTAGATCAAAGACGCAGTTAATAGGTTTAAATTTAAATGTGTAATTTATACACCTAATTTATACGTAAAGTTATGATTTTATCCATTATTATACGTGGTGAAGTAACCGTGTCACTATAAGCGTGACAGGTTGTGGATCAATTCCCACTTGAGGAAATCAAATATTTGATATATTAATTTCTACTGAAGTCGAGACAAAGCGCGGAGTTAAGCGGAAATTGGATAGCGGAGTGACTTAACACTAGGCTTCCTCTGAAATTAAGCTGAAACAAAGCGATTATACAGATGAATGATCATGAAATGAATGAATTATTATGAGATGGTAATTCATTTGTACTTCAGAAAATTGTAAAAAATATGTAGATAAAGTTTATAGGTATTTGGCTTTTATTAAATTAATAAATTATTATTTAAATGTTATCATTTCCAATTTTTCACTTTAGTTCAATTTTAGATATACCTATATATTTTAATATGGTCCGGCTTTGTGGATGTACCTGAATTCATTTGGCCATTTTTTAGCGGCTTACACGATGGTCGTAAGTTCATGTCTCGTATGAACAATATATAAAAAATATATTTGAAAGCCCAACGTTGTGTGTTGTACTAAGTGGAAAATTCAGAACAAGTGCAAATTATATAGAATAAATTTGTTTACTTAAATAATGATTAGTTAGATCATCTTGGCGCAGGAGTGTAAGCGAGCTAAACTCGATAGTTGTGGGTTCGATTTCCACTCGGGGGAAATAAATATTGAACATTTTAAATTTCTCGTTCTGGTTACGAGGCAAAGCAAGCTTTGTATTTCGCCATCCAACACCTCGAGAGTCAATGCCTTGAAAAAAAACGGAAACGGAATGTCATAAAGGGGACTTAATGTTTTAACCCTAACATAAAATAAAAAAATGGAATCTCACTATGCCCAGACCGTCGTAGGTCTGATCATCCAGACTCTACGCTAAGGCAGTATTTTTATGCAGGGTTGGTAGATACTCGTACATCCTCTTCCGCTTGTCTAAAATAAACTTATACGTCCAATATTCAAGCTACATTGAAATTTTCATGTATTGATTCCTATAGTTTCCGTTACGTAAAGAATATTTTTTAGAATATTATTGCCAGAGAAAAATCAATTTATTGAATATTGTAAGATTAATTTATTTAACAAAAAATATAAATAATTTTGTTTTTTTGTCGTTGTGCGTTTTTGGCTAAACATTTCAGTACAAACTACTTTTTACGCGATAAAGCGTTCGTCCAAGTCAAGACAGATCTTTATTCAGTTCTTAACAGTTACAGATCCAGTATTTAAAAAAGTTATGAACCTAGTATTAAACTGGCGAAGTGTGAGTCGGAGTATGAAGACATTTACTGTCAGTATTTGCTTTTTCTTACAAAATGTCTCTACCAAGTTCCATTTCTATTGATCAATGCAAGTCTTGATCTATTAATACTTTCTATATTGACTTTGTATGAACCAGTGATTTTATAAGCGTGAACCAGATATATAAAGTAGAAATTAGATTTTAATATAAATACGCATATTGGGTCAGGCCCACATTGCGGGTTGAGTGGCGGAATTCAACGCCGCGTTTTGCCTTCTTACCCAGAACCAGAAAATTAAAAAAAATGTACTAAATAAAATTTAAATTATAATTTATTTCCCCGGGCGCGAATCGAACCCACAACCGCGTTTACAGTCACACGCTTGTACCACTGCACTCTCAATTTGTGGTAGAAAAGAAAACATCATGCAAATAATATAAAAACTTTAAAAGCTCTTCGTAAGTATCTTATTTGAAATGATTTTTTTTATCAATGTTACTTGAATTAAATGTACCTTAGTCGTGCGAATTTAAGTTTAAAAAGTACGAAGTTGAGGCTTAAAATGATAAATTTAGTGTGTAAAATTATGAATTTGATCCTTAATGTAGTGAATTTAGAGTGAAAATTCAATAAATGCATGCAAACATTACCCATCGATAGCAGAAAAAAATACCTATATACCTACATAATTCGTAGAAATCAATAAAACGAAATCGATACCGATACGAGGCAGAGCGGCGACCGCAAACACTCCGCTTACGACCACTCGGCTAACACTTACAAAATTCATAGCCTAAACTTATATTAGACATGGCATATATTTATATATTTCTTACAGCTTTCATACAAAACCAAAAATTTATTAAAGAGCAGTGTGACAACATTTGATAGAGAGTTCTATAAATGACAATGGTAAGAGACTGACATAATTAGGTTTTGTCTGTCTAGCTTGCCGTGAGAGAAAAGGAAAATATAAAAAACATAAAATATAGAAAAAATATCTTCATTTTACTTATGTATTGCTAAAGATCTGGATTTAGAGGTTTTTTTAATTAATTATTTTACATACTCATTAGAAAATTTCGTGCACCACAAAAGTTTTAGTAAGAGCTTTAGCGGTTAAGTGGCTTAAACAATCTTTAAAAGGAAAATATTTTTTATAAAATGCACATTTTGTTTTTAAGGTATCACTTTTAATTATGTTTATATTTCCATTTCTTCGTTCTGGTGTCGAGGCAAACCGCGGCGTTGAGTTCTGCCACTCAACAAGCAATGCTTCCAGAATTCAGCAGAAAGTGTGGAATGGAGTGTCTTAACAGTAGGTTCCCTCTACCTACCCTGCTATTTGCGGGATACAGCGTGAAGCTGCTTTAATTTTTAATTTACTTTTACTGTGAGTTTTTACTGGATACTGGCGACGTTATCGACACAAATAGCGACTGATGTACTCGTAAATAGTTATAACATATCATATAAAGTTATTACTAACATCAGTTTGAAACTTTTTTGAGTATAGAAAAGTAGACGGAGGGAACCAAAACTTTGTCCTCCATCATCCACTTAAGACATTTCTTGTTGAATGGCGGAACTCAACACCACAAGTCGTCTAACAGAGAGGGAAAACAGTCATAATTTACAATTTTAATAATTATTCAATACCATATTAATATTATCAGCTTATTTCTTACCATATCTATTATTATTTTAGGTCTATAGTAAAACACTTGCCGGCATCATATAACCACTCATCTCGGACGAACATCTAAACGTAATATAAAACGCGCATAAAGCTCTTTGTATTGCGGACACTCGTAATTATAATTAGACTAAGTAGTGGGATTTAACCTTAATTCACATATGTACTTAATGGCAATTATAAATTAATAAAATATTTAATTGGCATTAATAATTCTTTAAAAATATTTGGTATTCTTAAAAAAAAAATTAGCTTCACACTGTATTCCGCACACAGCAGGGTAGGCAGAGGAAACCTAGTGTTATGACACTTCGTTCCCCACTTTCTGCCGAATGCTGCCGCTGCATTGCGTGTTGAGTGGCAAAACTCAACGCCGCGCTTTGCTTCGACACCAGGGCGAAAAAATGGAAATATAAACGTAAATAAATATTTCACTTCGTCGAGTGGGGATCGAACCCACTACCATCGCATTACAGTCACACCCTTATGCCGCTGTACCACGACGGCCTCATATTATATTCTTATGGTTATGAAGAAAATTTATAACAGCTTAAATGAAGAAGGATTTAAATATTTTGTAGACCGAATTCAACGCAGTGCTTTGCCTCGACACCACAACAAACAAAATGAAAATAATAAATATTGCCCCCCGCGCCACGACTGGCCTCAACTGTGTAAAACTAAGATATAACATTAACTTTGATTTATAAAGTAGATACGTTATGATAACTGAGCTGATCGTTGTCTATTGGCACACCGTTTCACTGTACCCACGATGATTGTAAGTTATCGAACTTTCTACTTAGGGCAATTAATTATTTAGATTTCCTCACTCTAGCACTGGTAAAAGAAAATGCATTGCGGTCCGCCACCCAACACGCCATATTTAAAGTGGAGGTGGGAGAAAGGTGAGAAATTATAACTAATAAAAATTTATTATACCTAGAAAAGCGTACGCAAATGTGTTTTTGTATTTTTGGAACGTTTTGATTTCTTTGCTATATTAAAAGTTGTGATCTTCCTAATTTCCGCTTTCCGCCGGTATGCTAAGCCCTTTTTTAGATAGATAGATATGGTTATATTTTATTTAGCTTCAGATCTTCTCTAGATTTTTTATATAAAGCAGGATAGGCACAAAAAACTTAGTACTTTACCTAGTTCCCAATTTTCAGGAAAATTTTAATCACAAACTCAACGCCGTATCTGGTATATCTTACAAAACTGCTACTTAACATGCAATGTTTCCAAGATTCGGCGGAAGTGTCTTTTTATGGGAACGGAATCTCTTAACTCTAGGTCCCCAGGTTCACTATGCCTACCATGCTTTGTGTAGACTCTTTTGAAAATGTGACTTTTCGTAGGCTTACTTACATAAAAGATATTGAAGATTATCAAGATATAAATAGGTAGTAGGTATATGAAATATATGATAAGTAATTAGATAAGTTACCTATAGGTATGTTTTTATATTTTTGTATTCTATAATAAAGTAGCTACGACTTCTTTAAGCAAATATAATATCAAAAACATAAATAAATATAATTTTGCTTGGATGATGAAGAAACAATACGCTTTCTAAATAGGTAGGTCTGAACAATCCAATTTTATTGGCGACACTCTTAGGGGACACAAGATTGTACCTAATAATAACAATAACATAACAGTTTCTTATTTATTTTTCAGCAACCTTAAAGTCTCGAGGTAAAAGCGCAACGTTGAGTTTAGCCACTCAACACGCAATGTTTCCAGAATATGGCAGAAAGTGGGGTGGAGAGTCTTAACACTAGGCTTCTTTTGTTTATACCTCAGGTTTGCATTCTTTATACTCTGTAATCAAACATACAAACATAAAAAATACGAGATATGAACCCGCATTCATAACACACAATCACTTACACCGTCAAAATTAATATTTACTTTGATAATTAATTTGAGGCAAGCGTGGCACAGCACTTGCAGGTTCAATTCGTTAGAGTAATTTATTATTATTTTTATTTAATGGTAACAAAACAAAGTGCCTCTTAAGCACACCACTCAAAAAACAATGTCTTGAAAATTCTGCAAAGAGTGGGCAACTGAGTGTCTTAACACTAAGTACCCTCTGCCTACCGTGCTGCCTTGTCAGATAATAACTTATTACAAATTCTAATGAAAACCAAAAATAAATAAATAAAAACATCCTGAAAAAAGTTCCGTTACAACGAAATCTTTATCCCGTTGAAGTACTAAAAAGAAAATTTATTGTGACATTTCCATTTACTGAAATTTTTATTGGCCGACCGTGTACCCTAAATGCACCTGATTGGTCTATTTAAATGGCTAACTAATGATGAAAAGGGACAGCGAATAAAGGGCTAAGGCTTTTTCTTGTATGTTAGAGGGAGATAGATAGACACTTGTCAAGTACTTACGGTAACGCAACGTGTTAACGGAGGACGCCCGAAGTTAGATGCTTCCTACGTGCCGGTACGAAATAGGTATTGTTGAGAATTGGTACATTACTTTAATATCAGATATATTTTTTTAAATTATAATGGCATAAAATAAACAATGTTGAAAACGTACAACAAAGTGATCTTATAAAGGTGCCGATTTTCCCCCCTTTAAGGTACGGAACCCTAAGGTTCCATTCCGCTTAGGCGTGTATATTTTTTAAATTTAATGACGATTTTTGAAATCTCTGATATTCAGGCCAGTTGATTGTAAGTTAGATCCGCACTCGAGGAAATATAACATGTATTTACATTTATATTTCTTCGCTGTGGTGTCAAGACAAAAGGTGACGTTGAGTTCCACCACTCCACGTTTAGCACTAGGGTGCCCTTCCCTGCCTATCCAGATGTATATTTTTATATATATAGATATAAAAAATATGCACACAAAACTTATTTAGACAGCGTTTTGTAATAAAAGTCTTTTTTTATTAAAAAACAAATACTTAGGTACTTTAAATATTTTTTTGCATAGTAAATCTGTGAACATTGAATCAACTCAGCTCTACTTATTTGTTGAAGCTACTAATTTATTTAATTTAATCTACTTATTATTTAAGATTTAACAACACAATAGCAAATATTATTTAAAACTTGAAAAGAAACTCTTATAAAAAATATCAATTAAAAATTAAATTCTTATAAAAAAAATATGCTTAAGCAACCATTTCACAACACCACTATATTATGTTAAAAACCAAACCGATCAAATGTATTTCACGTAAACATCTTTAAGAAAAACTCAACGATCCCCACTACTTACGCTACTTAAAATATTTTTAAAAAACGACCGCCCCGAAGTGTTGCTGTCTCTGTCCATCACCTTATGTTTCAATATAAAAAGCATGCTAACTCCTTCTCTTTCTAAAGCTCTCTCGTTAAGCAGGCGGGCAATCCATCACCTAAAGTTTATTCGTTTGAGGATCGCTTTGCGGTCTGAACGCGTTGTGGAACTTTTAAAAATTAATGTGTCCGAAGCTAAAATGGAGTCGAAACTAAATAAATTTAAAGATTCACTCACTTTACAAGATTGTGAAAAAACAACGCTGAATTTAACGACACCGTTCTCTATAAACGACATATTGACAAAAGAAAACGAATCGAAGTGTTTTGAAAATGGAATGTTCCCGGAATTCGGCGGGAAAATTAACTTTTTGAATAAACCAACGCAAGATGGCTACAAGAAGGAGGTTTTGGATAGGAGTATGAAGTATTACGACGATTGTAATTTTCGTGATTATTCGGATGACGGTGCTTTGGATATGTCGAGGAAAAACAATTTTCCAGTCACAGAATTGTCGGGTAAGCTTTATTTGTTAAACTATTAATGACATATAATATCATAAAATTTAAAAAAAACCATATCAGCTTCACGCTATATCACGCACAGCAGAGGGAACCTAGTGTTAAGACACTTCGTTCCCCACTTTCTGCTGAATTCTGGAGGCATTGCGTGTTGAGTGGCAGAACTCAACGCCACGCTTTACCTTCGACACCAGAGCGAAGAAATGGGAATATAAATGTAAATAAATATTTCACTTCCTCGAGTGGGCATCGAACCCACTACCGTTGCGTTACAGTCACGCCCTAGAGCCGCTGCGGCACGACGGCCTCATCATATCGCAGTTTTTAAATATTTAATTACCTTGCAATAGTCAAAAAGTCTATATTTATTGTGGAAGAGTTACTTATTACCTTACTGATCATGATGACATTTTTTGTTTTTTGTATTTTTAATTGTATATTATGAATTTTATAAAGTTGAATTTTGAATGTTTCTTTGTTGAATATGCACTCTTAGCAATTTTTGGTAAAAATGGATAATGGTAGATATTCTTAAGTCATGCTATAAACTGCTTTTTGGTTTTCATTGCAGCAATTTATTTGTTAATTAATCAAATAAACTAACTATATGTGGGTATTTAAATAATTATAATTAATTATGTTACATAGATAATATTTAAAATACACTCAGAAAATATTTCGAAGTAGAGTTGGTATATTATTTTTATTATCACTGTTACAAGCGTTTTGCTATGAAGCCGGACAGTGATTTGTTATTTATTAGGTATATGTATAATTTCGACTCATGAAATTTGGACTCATCAGCGTCGTGTTGAATATAACGATGAAATATTTACTTAATTCTAACTAATAGACAATATTCACAGTAATGGGTACAAATGAAGAATATAATTGTATTTTTTACGCGAAACTTAACGTCGCGCGTTACCACAGCGAAGAAATGATAATATTATACATTTTATTTCATTTCCTTTACATGACGGCCTTTATTTATTGATTTAAAAAAATCAGCTTCACGCTTTTTCCCGCATACTGCAGGGTAGGCAGAGGGAACCTAGTGTTAAGACACTCCGTTCCGCACTGTCTGCCGAATTCTGGAGGCATTGCGTGTTGAGTGGCAGAACTCAACGCCGCGCTTTGTCTCGATACCAGAGCCAAGAAGTAGAAATCAATTAAATTTATTAATTAAATGTTCTATAATGCCTTCGATTAAAATTAATTTCAATGTAATTATAACGCCATTATGGCCCACTGGGATAGTATCTGACACTATGGTTGGATAGGAGTTTCGTTATCAATTAAAGGGAGTGTTAATAGGTACTTCTAAGAGATAAATTTAAATTTAATTATTACACATTTTATTCCACATATGGTAAGTAATTTTCAAGACATTGCTTATAGGGTGGAACTCTCCACAACCCCCAACCGTAACGCTTACAGTTACACTTCTTTGCCACGATGGCCTCAATATTTGTATAAGTATATACCAGCGTTGCCAGTCGTCCCGATTTTGGCAGGACGACTTTTTGCCCAAAAATTTAATGTCCCGATCGGGACAGGCCTTGTCCCGCTTTTTAGGGATTATTCCATGTACTGTATAGAATCTATATTTATTACTGTAAGATTTGAATTAATTATTATTAATGTCATAGACATTAATAATAATTAATCTTCCTTTCTATATCATATATGTATGTATGTGTATACAATATACATATATAAGTGATATAGATATGCATGAATAGGTTACATATA
>DWGR01004145.1:0-11423 GCA_018247715.1 Heliconius burneyi | reverse complement strand
TCCTGATTCCGACTCCTGAGCTGCCACCTCGGTCGCTGGTCGCTTAAGCTGGGCCTCCCGCGGGTCCACCGCGGGTCTCACCTGGCTGAGCTTGACCGCCCAGGTGGCATACAGCTCATCCCTTCTATACTAAATTGAATCCCATCATACCCTGTGCCCCTGCAACCCAAACGCAGGCGCACATCCCTGTCACGAGCTAGAAGCCCATCCAAGGACGCACACATCGTCATGTGTGCCGCAAGAACACATAGGCAAGAGGGTCAATCCCTGTTTCCGTTGCCCGGCCGAAGCAGCCGGATGGAAGAATGCAAAAATAAAGAGCTTACATTAGTCTATTTGAATAAAGAATATATTGAACGTACTACTCTTTATGCTTTCCCTGAGTACTGTACACGGAGTACAGCCGGAAATTAAAAAAATAAGAAAATCGTAATTAAATTAATAGTTTATTTCTTATTCTTTTAAATTCAGATGGTATACTCTTTTAAAATATTATAATAATCTTCAATTCGTATCCCCTTTATTACCTTGCTTTTATCTCTAATTTGCAGACAGAGCAGAAATCTAACGATCAGCGGGAAAAACGGGGTGGTATAAAAAGTAAATAAAGTATAAATAGGTACTTTTAAAAAGCAAAGATTTTATCAAGCAATATTATATTAGGGGTGAAACGACTTTATAACAAAGAATATTTTTACATTTTAAAAATATTAATTTAGATTCTGTGTTGAATAGACAAGCACTGTGCAGGTTATTATAAACTTTAAAATAATAGCTAAATAAAAATTTCTTTCTGCATTTAACTGGTTCTTTATATTTCATTAACAAAAAAAAGACTATCGTAACAAATACGGATTGATTGATTAATTAAAAGAGTATGAAGACAAAAATAAAAAATCTTTTTTTTTTCTTATGAAAAAACATGGCAAACAAGCGAACGGGTCACCTGATGGTAAGTGATCACCGCCGCCCATTACACCGCGTAACACCAGAGGAGCTACTGGTGCGTTGCCAGCTTTCGATGTGGTTGTGCACCAGAGCCCGGCATTGCCTAATGCGAAACGCAGTGGCATAAAACCACTACTTCACGCCGGTTTTAAATGCCAGCTGTGGTAATGATCCGGTCGAGTCTGCCCATACGTGTTGCCATTGCTGGCGACTTGACGTTCCCATTCGTATTTTAATCGCCTTTTACGACACCACTAGTACCAGGGTGATCCTATTCTAAGCCGGGAACACACGGCCTAAATCGATATGTAGTTCCTAATATGTATTTTATGACATTTCGAATCACTTTTTTATTATACATTAATAAAAAGCTATTTAAAATTAGAAGTATATTTTTCTTGTTTTGAAAAGAGGAGGGTGAAATGCCCTCATCGTCGTCAGTTTCTTATTAATATATGCAGTCAATATAGATAGACCAAGATAATAATATGTATAAGATATGTAAAGTGAATTTGATGTTTTTTGCTTATAAGATAATTCAAGCATGTAAATAAAATTATCTACTTTTCTTATATCCAATCCATCCAAACTTTCCAAAATATTGTAAATAGTAAAACTAAAAATATTATACTTTTCTAACATAAATATATTATAATATCATATACACATGTGTGCACCGTAAGTAATTATAATTATGCATGTATAGAGAAGTCCGGCGCTCCTAGTACGTAATTATTTCTAAGGAATTAGCTCTCTCGAGGGTAATTAATTACTTGAAACTGAATGAAAGTTGTGTGTTTCACATAAAGTATTATAAAACTTTAGTTATTATATCACATTGTGTATGTTTCTAGGTTTTATACAACATTTAATAGCATATGTATTTTAAATAAAATATTAATTTTAAAAAACCTTTTTTAAAACAAGCTTTCTAATTTTTTTCATAATATAGATGAGGTCATCATGACGCATGGACACCAGAGGGCGACTGTAAATGCGATGGTTGCGGGTATTATTCCCATTCTGGGGAATGAAGCATTTATTATTTTTATTTCTTAAAAAAAATCAGCTTCACACTGTAGCCTAAACAGAGTGTTAAGACACTCCGTTCCCCACTTTCTACCCAATTCTAGAGGCATTGCATCTTGAGTGGCAGAACTCAACGTCGCGCTTTGCCTCGACACAAGAGCAAAGAACTTTTTACTCTTTATGGATTCTTCTTGAGACTTATGGACTCAATTTTTTGCGCTTGGAAAACTAATAACTAATAACTGACTGAAAACGCGTGTTGTTTTTTTCACAAGGCGAGATGAGGCAAAAGAGCCTGATGGAAGATAATGACAGAGGGTCGCGATCAGCCCCACAATCCTGTAAACACCAGCGGAGCTACGGGTGCGTAAGCTTTTAAGATGGAGATGGAAGTTCTTTTTAGGATAGCCACATTGTATCCTGGAAAGGCTGCCACAAGTATGCCGTTCCAAAGTTCGAGAAACGTTCCTACTAAGCTGCATAGTAGTGGAGTGCCTCGAGATATGGAGATATGGCGAGAATGATATTTGACCCAGTTACGTTCTGTGGGGTTAAAAAACTTGGATTTTCCAGCATCAGTAAATCATTCTGTAATGTCTAAGCACTTAGTTCTTCCTTCCAAGCCTGCTTAGATAAAGTGTAAAACTGAAAATATATTTCAGTCATTTCGACTATGAAATTGTCTATTTTAGGTTTCATCCTCAATGGAGGGTAAGAGTGTGTTTTTAAATTGAAACGGAATATTTTATATTTTACATTTTCAAATAGTTGATTTATATATATTTAATATATTGCTTATGAGTAAATGTAGACCCTTGCAGCCGATTATGAATTTGAAAGGGCCGTACTTCATTCCGTACAAGTCAAGCGTTTATTTACGATCACTGCACTTGTTTCGCTTACATCTATTAATATAAAAATAAAAATTTGATGAAATGCGAGTCGGGCTCGCCCTCCGAAGCTTGTAGGTTAAAGGTTATTTATGAATTGTATAGTTGACAAACTTAAGTTTACCAGCATGTGCACTCATTACGTATAAATTTAACTACTTATATAAGTTTGTAATTTTTTTACTATGCAGTACCTATAAATTTTCACGTTTTGAATTTGAAAAATGCAGCAAAATCCTTGTTGGTATATTTTACTTGCGTTGACTTAAAAGCTTGTTTTTTCTGTGCTTAATAATACATAACCAGATCATCAGATCAGACCTATAACGGTTCCATTTTTACTTGAAACGAGAAATTAAAAACAAAAATAAGAACACTTTTTTATATTAATATCCAGACACGACTTGGTTAAGTACTTTTGTACTATATATACTTATATATTTCTGTATATTTTAAATTAATACAACATTAACGCCGCCGCCATATCCAATATTATGATTTACTGAAATTTCGATTGACATGAGTTATTAACATAGGTACATAAATTAACTGTTATTAGATTAGATTAAAGAAACTACTATAAAATTATTAGATATAACTTATTAATAGGTTTTTTAGCTTCACACTGTATACCGCACATAGCATGGAGTACCTAGCGTCAAGACTTTTCGTTTGTCACGTAAGTTTCCCATGCGCTTTCCGCTGAATTCTGAGGGCATTGCGTGAAGAGTGGCAGACGTCAAGACTGACCTTTGCCTCGACACTAGAGCGAAGAAATGAAAATATTCAATTTCCTTAAGTGCGAATCGAACCCACAATTTGTCGCGTGTACAATCATACATGCACTTGCCCCACGCCTGTTCCCAATATTATGTTTTACCTAATTAAAAGTATAACGTCGAGGTAAAATGCGACGTTGATTGTTGTTGTTGTTGCACTCAACAACAACAACAAGAGAGGAGGCAACACCTGCCTCCAGAATTCGACAGAAAGTGGGGAACGGAGTGTCTTAAAACTGGGTTCGCTCTGCCCACCCTGCTGTGTGCGGGATACAGGGTGAAGCTGATTTTTTTTTTTAAGTATAACATAACATCAAACAAGTTTATGGTTCTTCTTCATTAACTATGGTCAAAAGCAAACAGAATTAATCTCAAATACAGTTTCTACAAAATTTAAACGGAAATTAATCACATTTGACTGTTCAAATATAATTTGCAAACTATCGCTTAATGTGACGCAGCATTGAATTATTCCGTTCCGGCGTCGACCACGAAATTATCTCTGTGAATGGTAATCACATCCGCGGTTGAATCATCACATTTTGCATATAGCCTTATAAAAATTGTGATGAAAGGTGTACAAAAAATCATGCTTCAATATTTTTCCAGACTCACGCTGTATTCCGCACGCAGCACAAGGTAGGCAGGGGGAACCTAGAAACTTAGTGTAAGACACTCTGCTCCCGTTCCCCATTGATTTCTGAAGGCAATGCCTTCAGTCTGTGTTGAGGCGGAAAATGAATATTTTAAATATTTAATTTCCTCAAGTGAGAATCGAACCCATAATTTGTCGCGTTTACAGTCGAAAATGTGCCCCTGCGCCACTACAGGCTTTAAATGATTTAAAATATATATATATATATATATATATATATATATATATATATATATAAGCTTTATCAATGTGTAACTAACGAGCAGAACGTCACAAGCTTAAATATCATCCATACCACCTGGATATGTGGAGCTCCACTACTGTGCAGTTTCGTAAGAATTTCCTTCCACGCGACACGTAACTGTGGAATAGCCTACCCGCGGAAGTGATTCCAGGTCGATATGACATGGGTACCTTCAAAAAGCGCGTCTATCACCACCTTAAGGGCCGGCAACGCACCTGTATGTCCTCTGGTGTTGCACGGGGTCGTGGACGGCGGTGATCACTTCCCTTCATGTGACCCGAACGCTTGTTTGCCTTGCTCTTTTCCCATAAAAAAAGTAAATAACTGCGAAGCGGTCTTAATAGATCTATAGCCTACGGAACCCTAACGTCGTAGGCTCTTTCAGAATAGACGTGCGAAATCGCCAATCTAGACTTAATGCGGATTCACTAACATCAATCGTATTAAAACAGTCTACATTTCCTTCATCGTTCTTAGTCTTAATATTTTCAATTATTTTTATTACTTTTAACTAATTTATAATACCGTTTAAATTAAAATATATTTGTAGATATAATACATACCATTTATAAGGCCGTCGTGACGCAGCGGCACAAGGCGTGACTGTAACGCGACGGTTGTGGATTCGAACCCCAATCGGGCCAGTCAACACGCAATGCCTCCTAAATTCGGCTGAAAGTAGGAAACAGAGTGTCTTAACACTAGGTTCCCTCTGCTTACCCTGCTGTGTGGGGGATAAAGCGTGAAGCTGATTTATTAATTTATGTTATTATTTCAAATCAAGCATATCTAAGATACAGAGATAGGTGTCAAGAATAATATTATTTTACGTCTTGTCCAAAGACTTCACAAGAAAGGTGTAACACAAACAATACGCCGTAGGCAAACAACTTGAGGAGGCTCTTAATAGAATTCTAAAGGGATGTCACCTTTGCGAGCCTGAGATACTTTACGTGTGCCACTCCTTAAACAATGTCGGAGTCGAGTAACGTATACATTGTAAATGATAAATACATTGTGATTTTAATTATCCATGATGACGCTATGGTGGCGTGGCATCTAGCTGAAAGTATTATGTGTAGATTCAAATCTCTTTGATACAATTATTTGAAAACTATATTTAAAATATAAATAAAAGTAAAACTGAAACCAGTTGTGGTGCAATTGCACAAGTAGTGGGTTCAATTCCCACTCGAGGATAATTTTTTTTTCTTCCGCCACTCAACTGGAAACGGAGTGTCTTAACACTTAATTTCCTCTGCCTATCCTGCTGTGTGCGAGATACATCATGATGCTAATTAAAAGTATATTTCATTGAGCATCTGCTAATTTAAATATAATATTAATAACAAAAACCAAAAATACAACTTAATATTGACATTTATGTCAACATTTATGTCAACAATTAATATTAAAAAATATGATAGATTCTTCACAATATGGTATTTCTCTATAGAATTAGAAACATAAATATATTTTAAGTATGTGAAATCATAAGAAAATCTATTAAAATTAAGATTGATAGGCTCCATATAAAGTTATTTGACTAATTGGCTTTATATGATATCTAGAATGTTCTCAGAACGAGCAACTCTGATGAGAACTAATGTAATTGATGTAAGCTATCATTGTTACTTAGAGCATCTACTCATAATATTGAAAAGGGTATGTATGTATATAGCTAACATACTAACTTATTTAGTAATGAGACAAAGCGTGGCGTTGATTTCTGCCATTCAACGCTCAATGCTTCGATAATTCGACGTCAAATGCGGAACTTTAGTGTCATAATGGGAACAGAGTGTTTTAAGACTAGGTTTTCAGGTTTTCTCTCCCCACCCTTCTTATGTGCAGGATATAGCGTGAGGCAATAAAAAAAGATTTAGTTTTTTCTAGATTGAGAGTCAGTTAAGGAAAGACTATTTCCTCTCTTCGTTTATCATTAATATTTGTAATATTAATTCCAGAATCTATCTCTAATTATTACTGCTGACTTACTTCTACTATTTAATTTTTTTTTTGAACTTCGATATAGTTTAAACAACTAATCTATGTTCCCTGATACCCAGAATGGAACCGATCGATATTATTGCGATATATCTATCAAAGTTGATAATTCAAAAGGTTTTATAGCTTTCAGGTCAGTCGTGGCGCAGGTGCACAAAGCGTTGAAAACGCGACTGTTAGTGGGTTCGATGCCCACTCTAGGAAATGAAATTTATTTACGTTTATATTTATTTCTTCGCTCTGGTGTCGAAGCAAAGCGCGGCGTTGGGTTCCGCCACTCAACACGCAACGCCTTCTAGAACTCAGCGGAAAGTGAGGAACGGAGTGTCTTAATACTAGATTTTCACGGATTATAAGTGTGAAGTTCTTTTTTTATTTATTTATATCTTTAGACTCAGCTTTCCGAAAATAATTTACAAAACTTCAATTGTAGACTAGAAATAACTGTTGTAATCTTGCAACTACCTCGCAGAAAACTTAAGTTCTAAATATCCAGAAGCAAAAATAGACAGGTGCGCTGTCAAGAAGCCGTAATGCATAGCTTACAAGTTTAGAAGTCACTGGAAACAAACTTACCCGAAGTTGATTGCTCTGCGACCACATTTGAGACTAGTTGGACATTGATTTCAAAGTTAAAGTAACTTTGCTTAGTAAGTATAGCCAGAGAAGCCTTGCGTTTCTCAAATTTAATTTGCACCAATCCCATTTGTGCAGTGAATGCAAGTATAGTCACACAGAGGATATTATAAAGTATTTTTTTAGCTTCACGCACACAGCAGGGTAGACAGAGGGAATCTAGTGTGAAGACACTCCGTTCCCCACTTTCTGTATTCCTTTCTTTATAAAAGTATATATTATTATAAAATATGTAAAACTATAGAAGAAATCCGAGGACAGTCGTGGTGCAGGGGCAGAAAGTTCGCTACAAAATCGAGTGGTTGTGGATTCGATCCCCACTCGAGGAAAGGAAATATTTATTTAGGTAAATTTATATTTTCATTTCTTCGTTCTAGTGTCTGTCTGTCTGACAAAGCGCGGCGTTGAGTTCTGCCGCTCAACACGCAACGCCTCCAGAAATCGGAGGAAAGTGGGGAACGAAGTGCCTCAATATGAGGTTCCCTAACGCTACCTTGCTATGTGTGGGATACAGCATGAAGTTGATTTTATTTATAGAAGAAATTTAAGGAAAAGAAACTCTATTCTATATGTTTTATAATAAAAAAAATAATTTTGTGAAATATTTGAAACTCACTTTATTTAATTAGATTCTTCTTTGCGGTGGTCGTAATATGCAAAAGATGCTTTAAAAATAATATGATATTTTTCAAAGTGGTATCCATTTTCTAGATTCGCAATATTCAAAACCTCAGTACAAATTAGGAAGCTTTAACAGTTCCACCAGCTTAAGCCATAATTAACGCTCGTATTTCATATCCAAAGTGCAATTTGCAAGCAAGCAAATATATCAATAAATTATCAGTTCAACCCAATTAACACCGATATAACAAATCATGTTTACTCGTCCTGTTTTATTTATTATGTTACTATATTTTACATTATTATAAACTGTTATCATTTTTTATATCAATTTTTTTAATTTATATAGATTTTTAAAATAGAACTTTCAGAAATTTGACAGCCACATTTCAGAAATTTACAATAAATGCAAATATTTTTTTATGGAAAATGAGATGGCAAACGAGCGTACGGGTCACCCGATCGTAAGTGATCACCGCCGCCCACGACACCGCGTAACACCCAAGGAGCTACTGGTGCGTTGCTAGCTTTTGAGGTGGTTGGGCGCCGGAGCCCGGCATTACCTATCCGAAACGTAGTGGCATAAAGCCACTACTTCACGTCGGTTTTAAATGCCGGGGGTGATAATGATCCGGTCGAGTCTGCCCATGCTTGTTGCCATTGCTGGCGACGTGAGAGTGGGAGAGCCACTCGTACTTTAGCCGCCTCTTACGACACCGCCAGTATCAGGGTGATCCTTCTAAGTCACACACAGCATAAAAATAACTGAAAATAAATGTTACTTTAAATATATTTAAGCGAATTTAGTTTACGTTCTTAAATAACATATTCTGTTTTTAGGATGAGAGGTGCTGCAAGTACATTAATTAAAATATAATTATTACAATACAAAATTTGTATTTTTAGTTGGTACTAGTAACATTCCAAAGGAACATTCCGTGGCCTAACCACATGGTTTAGATAGAGCTATTGCCCCTTAAGCAAACGAAATAAGGAAAAATGTTACATATTGAAAAGTATAGTTCTTTAAAAAGTTTAAAGAATTTACCCCAAAAGTTCTGCAGAAACCAATGTTAATAAAAATGCTAACTTTAAAACCGTCAGGAAATCTCATTACTCACTAAGATAATAAACTTAAATTCTATTTGAAACTTCGCAAAAATTCAGATGCGATTATAAAACTTATCAAGTTGGTTTTAAAATAATTTTCTTTCTTACAAAAATCCGTTTAAAATACATTGCGCTGTAATTTTAGCATTATGTGTACTTATTTTTATTAGCTTCTCCCCCACATAGCAGTGTGAGCAGAGAGAACCTCATGTTAGGACGATACGTTCTCATTAAAACACCTTTGTTCTCCACTTTCCGCCGAATAATGGAGGCAATAGCTAATGGCGGAACTCAACGCCACGCTATGCGTTAGTACCTGAGCCAAGAAATGAAAATATTAAATATAATCATTTAATATAATCATCATCGATAGGAACTGAACCTACAAAATTTCGCGTTAACAGTCGCTTGTGACCTTTAAATATTACGAGTATGTTTTATAAAATGAAATTATAAATATTCCTACAATATTCTTCTTAATTTATTAATCTCAAAAATGAATAATTATTTGGTTATATACTTAATTATAATGTAATCTGTAAAAGTCAAGTTACCAGCAACTTGTAATTAAAAATAATGATGGGATCAACTTCAAATCGCTCCTCTGGAGTATTCGTTTGCGTGACATACGTACTCGAATGACTATAATTACTTTTATTTTTACGCATCTCTCACACTTCACAAGATCCTATTTTCTTTTTTTTATAACACCTGTATTAAAAAAAATTCTGGTTTTATAATGTCTTATATTTACTTACATTTTATTTTGAATTACAAATAAGTAATATGATATATTAAATCTATTTTTAATGTGAAAATAAATAAAAATAAATGTTATTTTCCCTGTGTAAGAAAATAACAAAATGAAGGCATGAATATACCCCAATGTTCATTAATCATTTTATCAGAAACACCTATTTAGATCAAGAATCTTTTTAAAGTATTTAAATAATGCGACGATTTCTTGTTTATCTACCCTCTTATATTTTGTTCGGAGCATTTATTCGTAATATGACGTAGGAATGCAATCATTACAGGGAGAAGACTGGGAAGAGAAAAATGAATAATGAAGACTCGTAACGTCCTATCAAATCTCTTAGGAGGGGAATCTTTTAGAAATTCCTTTAAGATTCACTTCAAAAATGGAGTGTTTTAGGCTGCACGAACTAATTCTGTTAATTATCTTCATTTTATATGTGTAGGAAAAAATATATCTTTAACAATATAAATAAGTTGCATATATAATACAAACGCACATTGTGATGTAGTTTAATGAGAACGTATGGCTTAGAGAACGTATGGTCAAAGGTCTTGGAATGTTTCTAAGAGACGTATGTTCAATCCCAGCTCTGTTCAAATTTTTATTTGTTTTCTGAAAAAGTATTTTAAATGTACCGTTTTTTTTCTATCTACATTATATAAAAATAGACATATAATAAGAGACCGTCGTGGCGCCGCTGCACAAGGCGCTGCACTGTAACGCGACGGTTGTGACGGTGCGACACTCGAGAAAGTCAAATATTTACGAACGTTTATATTTCTATATCTTCGCTCTGGTGTCGGGGCAAAGCACGGCGTTAAGTGCTGCCACTCAACACGCAATGCCTTTAGAATTCAGCAGAAAGTGGAGAACGGAGTGTCTTAATACTATGTTCCTTCTGCCTACCCTGTCGTATGCGGGATAAGGCGTGAAGCTGTAAATGTATACGACATAATAGTATTTTTTTTTATGGTATAAGGACAAGGCAAACGAGCGTTCGGGTCACCTGATGGTAAGTGATCACCGCCGCCCACGACCCCGTGCAACCCCAGAGGAGCTACAGGTGCGTTGCATAATTTTATATTTTAAATGTATTATTATCATTATCATCCATTATTATATTATTCATATAATTTTATCTTGTATTGTACATATGTACATAATTATGTCAAGAAGCTCAATTAAGTACAGGTAATTTTCACACGTGAATTTAAATGTATTGTACGTTAAGTAAGCATATTACATTGAATTCAATTGTTAAAAAATATATTATTTCGATTTAATTTAAAATAATAATTTTAATGAAATTATTCATGTATCCCTAACAACTGACCACTAATAAATATTTGAAAAAAGTAAGTGAAAGAATATGTTCTAACTTGCTAATATCTCACATCTTTATTTAAATCTGTTATATATTTTGACACATTTGTATATACTCGTATAATGCTTTCTGCTAAGTAAAATAATAAAAATGCAGTCGAATTGATAACATCCTTTTCTTACAGAAGTCGTTGAAAAATTATAACAATTTAAAAAAAATTAAAAATTATAAGAAATAAGTATTAATATTATTATTACAACCTTTTTTATAATTTAAAGCTTCTTTTCTTAAAGCATTCACTTAAAACTTATTTTATTGAGCAAATGTCAAAACACTCCTTATCTTGCTTTCTGCCCAAATTTGAGATATTACGTATAGGATGGCAGAATACAACACAGCTCTTTGTTCCAGAGCAGGGAA
>DWGR01004144.1:0-11423 GCA_018247715.1 Heliconius burneyi | reverse complement strand
ATTCATTTGAAGTAACTTACGATACAAATAAAGAAAAAATCCAAAAACGAAAATTAATATCTCTATCTCAACTCGAGGAAGTGAAGCTCTGGTGTCGAGGCACAGCGCGGCGTTGAGTTCTACCTTATAACGCAATGCCTCGAGAATTCCGCAGAAAGTGGAGAACAGAGTGTGTTTACACTAGGTGCCTACCCTGTTGTGTGCGGGCTACAGCGTGAGCTGATTTTTTTTACTTAATTTTAATGACACTGTTATAAATATGTTTCATTTGATTATTTCGTTCGAGTATTTTATATGAATTTTTAGTTGTCAGCGCAGGAACGGGCATACGCTATAGTCGTCAAATAATTTGTACCTTTCACAGCAGCAACAAATAGTACTACAACTGTGTGTCGACTTTCTGATTTTATTCTTTTATTTCAATGGAATAGATGAGTGTTCAATCGTGCATGTTCTGTATTGTAAGTAAAGCATATTCTGTTTCTAAGACTCATACTACGTATTGTTGATTTTGCTTGATATGAATCTATTTTTTTTGCAATTTAGAATCTGTGCAGTCATGGCCGGTTTTTTTTATGTATTTAACTAAAGTAAAATTAAGTATATTTATTGTCTGAAAGCTAGAAATATTCTAGATATAAAGAAAGACATATCACTATATCCTTGTGGTCATTTTAAATATATCTAATATAATGTTTAATAGAGCCGGCAACGAGTACACGTTAAGTGACATTCCCTACCAATCCCGCAAAACAACATTGTAATTTTAGTTATTGCGACTTGATAAATTAAATGAATGTGGAAATAAAATAAACCAATTAAAAAATCAGTAATTCGATGTTTTTCTTTGTAAGCCACAAAAGGTGGAAATGTCAAAGAATTCATTGAATACCAGAATTACAAGGAGACCCGCCTTTGTCGAGCTTTCAGCAAATTCCCCGGCCATTTTATTCCAAGCCTTTGACTATTCTGAACATTTTCTTTAATTCAATTCCTTGAAGAAAATCTACAGAAAACGTATTATTGCTGAGTTATAAGTGATGTAAGAAAGGAATGCATGGCTTGTAGTACAAACCACTATATAACTGAAGATTAGCAGTGATTTATCGCAGAAACTAGCAAATTAAACAGTTTTTAGAGTTCCGTACTTTTTAAAGAAAAAAGAAGCCTTATAGGATCACTCTGTTGTCCATCTGTCTGTACGTCTGTCCGTCTGTCAAGACCCTGTACCTCAGGAACGCTTAGAGATACATATATCTGCTTGAAATACAAATCATATACTTGAGTATATGTAGATCTGAATCAACGGCCCTCTAAAAAAAGATATGGCCGTTTTTATCGTAAAGAATGTGTATTTCGACATTATTAAGGGAATCTAAACAATAGGGTACTTCCGGTTGACCTAGAATTATGAAATTTGACAGCTAGCATCTGCAGGTAGTACTAGTTCAGTAAAATCTGAAAAATATACATTTGTGGTAAAATCTGAAAAAAGCATACACTTTAAAGGGGGATAAAATTTGGTATTAAGGCCGTAGTTTGAAAAACAACCTCTCTTGGATCACTCTGCTTGGATTGTTCTATGCAAAATACAACGTGAAGCTAAAAACAATTTCAGAAACATTAGTCGATTTTATTTTTTTTCTAAATGAATATCTTTTTAGTTTTTCACAAAACGAAACATTTAATTTAAATTCTGTAGATATTCAAATAATACAAGAGTTATTAGTTTTTCTCGTCATTTTATTAAAACGTGAATGCTATCCATAGTTTGAAATTGCTCTTTGATTGCGTTTCTTTGCTTTGTAGTAACCAAATATTGGACAGTTTCAAAAACATTAAGGCACTTAAACGCAAACCGCCCGGTTTACGTTTAAATTTTGTATTAAAGCTTGATGTAGGTACAGTTTTATTTCCGTAAACGAATATTTTTGTGCAGTTTTCGTTTAGGTTTAGAGTTCCTTATATAAAAAGGTAAAAGCAGAAGCGTTATAGGATCAATTTGTCTGTTACGACCATTTATCTCGAGATTGCGTTGTGGTATAACCCTAAAGTTAATTTTAAATATGTACGTCTATGATCCCTAAGAGCACAGAAGAAACAAATAAGTTTCTAAGTCAATAGAATCCAAAAGTACGAGCATTCATTTAGTGTTTTTATGTATTTTCTTTGAAATTTGTTAAATGAAAATAAAATGAAAAGTTTTGTAAAATCTACGCAAACGGTGTTGCCGCAACTAGTTTAACATTTTATAAATACTGCATTTGAAATACAGAGGGCACTCGTGGCGCAGGGGCATAAATGTGCGGCTGTACACGCGACGCGTTCTGAGTTCGATTCCTACTGAAGGAAATGAAAATATTAAATAATATTTTCATTTTCTTCGGCCACTTAATAGAACTTGCTAGAACACTTGCCTCCAGACTTCGTTGTAAGATGGGGAAGGGAGTGTTTCAACACTAGGTTTCTCTTGTCTACCCTATCGTGAATTACAGTGTGAAACTAAAAAAAAAAACAATACCTGAAAAAGAATTTCAGATTCAACAATTAGTTGAGAAATGTTAAAACATTTTTTTTATTATGAAAAAAAATAACCGTGTCCTTTTAAGAGCACAGAGCGCTATTTTAAACAACAGTACATTATTCTGTTGTTGTATTTAGTAATTACACTAATTGGATCCTTTCTGATATGATGGTAGAATGTGGTGCGTTAAACGCGTGGAGTACGTAGTAGTAGGTAGGTCTGCGATGTAAGTTTCAGTGTATTTCGAAATAAATCATTCGTAGTACCTTTAGTGATATTTGTATGGAGATAAATATGATATAGCATAAATATTATTACACACTTTACTATTTTAAACGAGTATAGCACATTTGAAAAATTTTACTTAAGTATTTTTTTTTACATAAATCATCTATTATTGAATATTGATAGTGAGGACAGTCTTAGCACAGGGGCACAAGCGAGTAACTGTAAAAGCGATAAGTTGCGGGTTCAGTGCGCGCTCCCACTGGAAGAAATGAAATATTTTTTATTTTCATTTTCTTCGCTCTGGTAATGAGGTAAAGCGCTGCATTGAGTTCCGTTACTTAACCTACAAAACCTTCAGAAATCGGCGGAAGTGTTTTAATGGGAACGAAGTGTCTAGTTCCCTCCGCCTACCCTGTCATGTGTAGGATACAGCGCAAAGCTAATAAAATATAAGTACAGGAGCATATTTAATGCAACTGTTTAACTTCACGCTATATTTTGCTTATAGATGATTAGGCAGAAGGAACCTGGTGTACAGACATTCCATACATAGACTTCAAAATTGTAAAATCTTTGTAAAATTATTTTGTTACTTTTTAGTTCGTTGTTAGAAGTCGGTTTTTTTTAACCGACTTCTGTAAGAAAAGGAGGTTATCAATTCGACGGTATTTTTTTTTATGTTTGTTACCTCACAACTTTTGACTGGGTGAACCAATTTTGATGTTTTTTTTGTTATTGATGATGATAGTAATAAATTAAAGTTACAACAGAACAAAGATATCTTCCGATAGAGGTTTTATTGTAATAAAAATTATGAATATTTTTGCTATTACATTTTACTGTGTGTTTTTTTAATAATTGGGATAGCATGAATGTTGTGGGTTTGTTCCTTACTCAGAGGAGAGTTATACACATACAAATTATTTTCTATTTCTCATTCTTAAGCAAAATACGGCACTGGGTAAGGGGGGATTCATACTGTAGTTTCTTTGTTTCTGTAGCGTTACGATTCTTTCCCAGTCCGATTATTGCATGAGAATTGGACCAGAACTTGACCAGAACAAAAGTATGGATGTCCTCATTGATTTTTTATAATTATATTTTAACAGAGATCGAACCGGCATTTAAGTGTAAGTTCACCCTAAAGCTATTCAACACGCAATATCTCGAATTTAGGCAAAGAGCGGAGAATAGATTCTCTTTTCATGGGCTATACCGGTATAGGTAATAAGTGATTTCTCGTATTTTAACTTTGATATTTCAGTATATTTTTATAAAAGTATATAATAGAGTATATATAATACATAATGTGATTGTAAATGCGACGGTCGTCGAGGTTGAGAATTATTTAATATCTTCATTTCAGAGTGACTTAACACTAAGTTAACTTTTCCTGCTTGATACAGTTGAACTAAAAAAACCTATAAAATAATTTCCCCAATTTGAAACAACTTTCTAAAACAAATTTCAGCATAAAATCCTCTTAAAAAAAACTATATTTTCGTATAAAACTTAGCCATAATCAAAGACTAGGAAATATGAGCTTTTAAGTATACAATACGATAAATACGTGTATGTAAGTATTACAATACGATAAAGTCGCTGAGCAGAAATAGATCATTAGGTCAATAAAGAATGCAGAGGCGACCCCTTTATAGACTCGAGTCTGGAGCAGATCGGTAAAAGGTCACATCGGTTGTCTGTAAGCATTGCGAATAGCGTTTATCTGCCTCAATAGATTTTTTATTTTAGAATATTTAGCTTTTATTCTTTTTTTGGTTTCTGTTTTAAAAAAACATGAATAATATTTCCAGATTTTCATCTTGATCTTTGGGGAAAACCTTAGATAACGAACATTGTACATACCAGCAAAGATTTTCGACATTAAAATTTAACCAAATATTACAAAAGTTTTAGAAGCAGAACTGAACTATTTATATACATATAAAATATAAAATCCATTTCCTATTAAAAAATATAATACTGAAACCTTACTTCTTAACAGGAGAGCAGAACAGAACATGTATGTGTTTATATTTCTTTACTTTAGGTTTTATTTAAAATTTGTATCTATAATAAAATTTCTTACATTTCATAATTTCACAAAATAAACTCGCGATCATTGTATGGAGTCCAATGATGAATAGATATAATCATTTTCTGTTTAGTTATAAGCAATAGTATTTATTATTTCAAATTGAATATTGAAATCAGTCGTGACGCTGAAGCACAAACGTGTGAGTGTCAGCACAGTAGATTGTGGGTTCGATTCCCGAAATATTTATTATTTTCATTTCTTCGCTCTTGGGTTTTTTTATTCCTTCAACTCAACTCGCAATATCCCCAGAATATGGCAAAAAATGGGGCGCAGAGTGTCTTTACACTAGGTTCTCTCTGCCTGCCGTGCTGCATACCCTTCCTTTGTCTACCCTGCAAAAATATAATTAATATTTAAAGAAGTTTTATTTACAAAGCTATTTAATTTATTTATAATTTTTTCAGTGTCCTCTGCCATATATTTTGTAATTACATATTTGCATATTAAACGCGTTAAAGCTTAAAATAGTACGCTCAATGTGTTCTAACAATATACGGCTATTTACTCGTATATGTAATGTGGGTACATGGACAAGTTTACTGTAAACGGATTTGTGTGACTTTATTCTGAAATACTTAATACGTATTATATTTATCCAAATGAATTTTAGCACTACAGAATTTACTTTATAGGGAATTTATGTAAAATATTATTAAACGCAAAGGCCTCAAACTTAACCAAACACAATATGTCATTAAGCATATACATAATATGAGGGAGCAGAGTGAACATCACCAGCTTTCCTAAAAAATATAGACACTGACAAACATAAATATATGTACCTGATGTACCTTCCTGTATTTTAAAAATGAAGATTAATTTCATTAAAACATATTAAAATAAAAAATACCATACTTGCAAAACAATAATTTTATTTCCTATTAATAAAAAATCGAATATACATACGAGTATACAACTTTGCATTCACTTTGTCACTAAAAGTGACGACGCTCAATGAAAATGCAAATCTGCTGTCCGCTGTTTGAACGAGGGCTAATATAGCAGTATGACGGAAACAGGTCGCGCGAACCGTAATACATTACTACTTCGTTAATTTGAGCACTTGCTGCTCCATTATGGTTCTTCTTACTTATTATATGAGAAGCGTTCTCTGCGTAATAAGGATCTGTTTGACAGTATACATTTTCATCATAAATTAGCTTCACTTTCACGCGATATCCCACATATATCAAGTGAAGGCGGAGAGATGTGTGTCTAAATAGTCCGTGTTCCACTTTCAATCCGAGTTCGAGATATGGTGAAATTCTTCCGCATTTTGTCTTATTAGGGGAAAATGGAAATAATTCATTGCTTCCAGTGCGGATCGAACTGACAACTGTAGCGTGTCACTGTACAATGGGTTCATTGTCATCATCATCATCATGTCTATACTTTCAATAACGGATCGGTGTCTGCATGGAAGATATATAAGAAAATATATTTTTTTATCAGCTTCACGCTGTATCCCGCACACAGCAAGGTAGGCAGAGGGAACCTAGTGTTAAGACACTTCGTTCCGCACTTTATGCAGTGTTTTGGAGGCATTGCGTTTTGAGTGGCAGAACTCAACGCCACGCTTTGCCTCGATGCCAGAGCGAAGAAATGAAAATATAAATTCAAATAAATATTTCATCTCCTCGAGTAGGAATCGAACCCACAACCAGTCGGTTTTACAGTCACAACTTGTGCCCCTGTGCCACGAGTGGCCTCTAATAGGAGAAAAATATCTTACTGGTGATAATTAAAAACGTAATAGAACAAAAAATAATGATTTTAAAGAATGTGTCTGTTTGTTCACGCCACATACATTTGCATAGTACCCATAATTAACTTTCCAATCTGAATAAAATGTATTATTTAATAATATTAAACTTACTTTACTAAATTATGTTATTATAGGAAGAAACTAGGGCCGGCTTATCGCGCTGACCAGACAACTTAGTTATGTTGAGAATGCACAAACTTCTGGGTAAACTCCCTCCCTCGGAAGGTCGGTTATCAGATTGTTTATCTTATCTCCGAGTTAACACCATATTATCAACGGCTTTCTATAATTAAATTTGTTTATATATTATGTAGATTCAGAAATCAAAATATTCTAGGATTATATGAATCACTTATAAATGTTTACATTAAGACCCTTCCGTTCCCCACATTTCTTCGAATTCTGAATTTTCCGAATTCTCCGATGTTACGCCGAGCTTTGGCTCGTTACCAGAGCGGGAAAAATAGCAAAAAATATATTTTATTTGCACGACGTGGCACATTTGTGGACTTACGCCACACCTGGCCTCTACTGGGAACTTGCTGAAGCCTCCACTTCCTGGGAACAGGTTTCCTCTGCCTACCCTACTATGTGCGGGATACAGTGTGAAGCTAAAGAAAAACAATGTTATAGAAGGTTTTCACTGGATGTAAGTAATTATCTATTTAGAATTATTTAAGTTCAGTCTACTGAATCGAATCCACTTAATGGACTAAAAATTGCAAGCCTTACCTAACTGTGCAATCCTTGCCTTTGCTGATATTCTTTAAGTTACTCCGAGTGTCGAAGAAAATTGTCTATGACAGACAGAAATTGCATTTCTGTTTTTTTTTTCTTGTAAGTGTAAATATTAAATCGTCTCAAAATACTTATACATTGTACACAGAAGGGAAAACCTTCAAAAAGGCTATTAACCTACTTAAACTCAAAACATCATCTAACTCCGTAGTGCTATTGTCATTTCTACATAATAAATAGGTATAAAGTCAAACCGCGTGTGACGTTTACTATTCGCAAACACTGATAAGAAAACAATATCAGAATGCAACGACAGTGAACAGTAATCACAGAGCTAACAGTAGGTACGTACGAGTATGGACGCGATAGTGAAATTGTTGAATAATATCTACGATCGACTATGTGAACAAAAAAAGGACAATGATATTTTTTGAAATTCAGCTTCACGCTTTATCCCGCATAGATCAGACTCCGATCGATTTTTTATCAACTAGATGGCTGGACCTTCGTTTTGATTGTTAAGGGTAATAGGAGCAGGGGCTCCTGACCATTCTATATGCCAGTGTTCAATTGTATAAGTTATAAAATAAACTAGTCGTCTTGCCCTCGGCTTCGCTTCCGTGGACACAGGAGAACAAGTAAGAGTGGTGTTTAACACATGACACATTTTAATATGATGAGGATGACTTTTTTATTTATGACAAGTTGACGCAAATCAATAGGTCTTTGTCTGTCTGACCTACAACATACTGGAGATCGAAGTAAAGAGGTAAATTTTTGATTCATCAAGTAAAATTATTAATATGTGACAAATTTTACATATGACGACGTTGAGTTCCATCAATCAATGTGGAAATAGTATTGGGTTTTCTCGGCATTTCCCAAAGCACAATGTCTCGCTACCTATGGCGAAAACTAACGCCGCGATTTCTCTGATCAGATAAGGAACATGAAATTTACTTTGTCGTCCACAGCACGCCTCCATCATGCACGCTTACGAAGGATAAAACGGATTCACAAATATAAACAAATACTTGCCCATTCTCAATTTATTATACCTAGTATTGGCTGTAATTCCACCGTATTATCAGGAGGGTCTGCTCTTTTATTTACGATATAGAGGGATGTTTGTCGCTGGTCTTATTAAAATTCGTACCGTATACAGCCTGTATCAGATAGCTCGTTCGCTTGTTGCGCACGTATCATTTTCTTAACGTAAATTCGGATATATTGTTTATTTAAGCGATTTTCGAATTGATGAAACAGTGTTAATGTGTTTTTTTTCTACATTTGAGGTGTTGTACATAATGTATTTAGCTAGTAATTCTGTGGTTGTCTACTGAATGATTTCATTACATTTTATTTGGTTATGAGATCCACCGTACATGTGAATGAACTTAGATAATATAACTATTGTATCTGTTTGAGTTTTGTTATATTTGATATGAAACGTATGGTATGGGTTATCTAGCAGTATTAGGTACAGTGTTACATTTACATCATAATTTAATGGAACACTCATAGGAATTTAAATTTACACCAATTAAATTTTCTTCAATGGGAATCGAACCCCCAACATGTCGCGTTCACAGTCACACGCTCGTGCCTCTGCGCCATGGCTGGTCTGAAATATATATTTTCATAACACTTAAAAATATATTAAATGTTTAATCAAAATAGGTATTTACAGTAGCAAATTGTATGTAAGTCATAACTTCAACCGATTCAAGGATGATATATTACTTCTGTATGATAGCGGATATTTCATCTGTAGCAAATTTAATATCGATCTATCTAGTGCTTGGACCAGCGCTATGATTAACGAAAATGAGTATAATTTAAATGAAATAGTGCAAAATAAATACATTTAAATGTGTATATAATAAAATGCCACGCCTTATCTTATGCAATCAATCACAAAACAAAAAAATGTCTGTCAATTTCTCTCGTGGCGATCGAACCACAACTACATCTATTGCGTTTGCTATATACTAATGAAAATATAAATTTAAATACATATTTAATTTCCTCGAGTGAGGATTGAACCAGTCACGTTCACGCTTACATACATGTGAGCCTGCGCCATGTCGGGCTTCAAATTATGGAAATAAAGTAAACAATATATTAAATAAATAAGTAAGTATAATTCTTTTAAAACCAAATTTTCACAAAGGCTTTATATACAATATATTATCGCTAGTAGTTTTCACATACGAATATACGAGTAAATGATTTAACCACACTCAGGTACGCGCTCGCTGTGATTTATATTTTCATAAAGGATGCCGCAATTTGAAATTCTGCCAAATTCAATCTATTACTATTGTAGTGTGAACTATATGAAGTTGTAAATTGTTTTAAAAAATATTTTATTTTCACTTGTTTAATTGGTTTAGTAGAATTGAAGTGACTTATGTTACTTCAATGATTTCTTTTACGAAATACAATATAATATAATACAAATTAAGAAGTAAGCGGAAAGGTGAGTTTACTTCTTACACCATATACTTTGGTTAACGAAAGCTTAAGCCTCGCTGGACCAGACAGAAGATCGAAAGTATTTTAATTTTATACTTTTTCTTGCATAAGTGTCACACCGAAACCATTGAGCGTTTTGTGCCTTGATATAATCCACAAGCAATTTTATTTTCAAAACATTTGTATTTATTAAAATGTAAATGTTTCCAAATCTTCGTTCCCCCAAGTCCAAAGATCTAGTAAGGTAGTTAAAATGCAACAAGATTTGTAAGCTTACTGTCTTTTACAAAACAGTAGTCAAAATCCAACACAATACTATGCAAGCTGTATCCCTATGTGTACTTCCACAAAATTTCCATAATGGAAATTTACACGAGTCAGCACATTCGATGGAGCTTGCAAATTGAGTTCGACCAGCACGCGTCGGCACAGGTTACCAGGTCGGACAAATTGTTTTGAAATTTAAAAGCAACGCTGTAGTGCTGTCAGAAATATTTTTAATTTGTTTTCAGTCGAAGCGAGATAGATACTAGTATACGCTATATATAGCAACATCTGGATGTTGATGTAGGGTATACTAGTGAAGAGAATATTGTTATTCTTTACTTTTATCGACGTAGTGTAGTCTTCGTCTATCCTTTATCCTTTTCATTGTTTTGAGTAAACTAGCTACTAGTGTTTACTTTAGAATTTTCTTGAAGAACAAAAAAAACTAGGCAAATCACGTTTTATTGCGGTATTTTTATTTCAAAAAAATATTGCGAGGCTGTCGTGGCGCAGCGACACTAGGGTGTGTCTGTAACACGACGATCGTGGGTTCGATACCCACTCCAGGAAGTGAAATATATTTATTATTGTTTCCATTTCTTAGCTCTGGTGTCGAGGCAAAGCGCGGCGTTGAGTTCTGCCACTGAACTGGCAATGCCTCCAGAATTCGGCAAAAATTGGGGAATGGAGTGTCTTAATCCTAGGTTCCCTATGCCTACCCTGCTATGTCCGGGATAAAGCGTGAACCTGATTCAATTTTAATTTGTTTTAATTGTGACAATGTACAATCCTTAGTCGGGAAAAACTTTTTTCCAGTTCCGCGCGCCGTAACTTCATGAATCAATGAATGTTTTAATATTTGCCAATGTTGTAGTTAATTAGTATTATCTTAAATTATTCCTAATTCTTTTCATACGTATCTTACTATAGTAGTAAAATATTTTTGAAATTTTAATTTAAATAATTTTCATAAGAAATCATGCTTATTGAAATGTTGATCCTCATCGTTTCATAATTTTCATCAACTTTCGATATCACTTCCACCAACTGGACCTTGTTAGGTATTTAAATCAAGTAATCGAAAGTGTTTGATAATTGGAGAAAAGCAAACTTCGGCTTTGAGTCGCGCTACTGAAGGTACAATGTTAATAAAAATTGGTAGAAAAAGGGTTTACCGTAATTGTGGCAATAGACGGAAAGAAAAGAAAACGTATTTTTTGTTAGAAAGTGAATTAGGTTATATTATTAGAATATTTGGCTGTAATCGTATATAAAAGTCATCATGGTCTGGTAAGAACGTATCTGATAAACGTATAAGTATATAA
>DWGR01004143.1:0-11424 GCA_018247715.1 Heliconius burneyi | reverse complement strand
ACGTTAATTATTTAAGCCGGCCCTTTCATAAGCTTGACGGCTCTTTCTGACAAGCAAAACTGAATTTTTAATATCCAATTAATGCGAATTGAAGTAAAAGGTTATTAATTACTATAGAGTTTTTCTAATTATGTATAAATTATCATTTTTCATATCGAATTAGCGATCAAATGACGTATGACGAGATGCTAGTCGTGGCGCAATGGCAGTAGCGTATGAGTGTAAACCAGGCTGGTTGTAGGTTCAATTCCCATTCGAGGGAATGAATATTTAATATTAAAAGATTTTCGCTCTAGTGTCGTAGCAAAGGGCTTCTTCAAGTTTCGCCACTCAACACGCAATGCCTCCAAATATCTGCGGAAAATAGAGAACGAAGTGTCTTAACACTATGTTCGCTCTCCCTACCCTGCTACATGCGGGATACAGCGTGAAGCTGAAAAATAAGAAAAAAAATACGTATAGTTATAATTACACTTCTACCTTCACAAAAGTAAGAGTTAAGACATTCTGGTCCAGTCATTTTGTTAAGATTATTTTCTGTCCATATAAATCATTGTAATGATAAAAAGAGTTTATAAATATAAAGAAAAATTAGTCTAGTTATTGTCTAATTAAAATGCTTCTTAATAAAAAAATACATTAGAGGTCTTAATAAGGACAAATAAGAGGCCGAAGTCGACAAGACAGGTTGTGGGTTCGAATCTCACTCGAGGAAATGAATGACTTAATATTTACATTTTCTTCTCTCTGGTGTGGAGGCAAATCACGGCGTTGAACCGCCCCACTTTACATGCAATTCCTATAAAATTTTTCAGGAAATAGAGAACGGAGTGTCTTAAAACTAGGTTCCCCCTGCCTACCCCGCTTTGAGCGGGATTAATAAATTAATGCTATTACTACGATTCAACATTTAAAAAATTTAACTCTAAAAATGAACTTCCCAATTTTTTCGGTTTTTATCCGCAGCGGAAACCCTTTTAATAGAGCCCCATTGTCTGTTTTTTCGCTGTTCTGTGCAAAATTCGAAAACTATTCAATCTATCTAGGTCAGATAATAAATAGAAGCTTAGCATCCAACGTTTTCTTTTTCTAAGCTGCAATTTCAACATTATGATATGGTTAATTAAATAAAAAAAGCTTGTATTTGTATTTTTACAATATTGGCAGTACTGACTAGAATAAGATGATGTTGTAAAATCTTGCATTACATATAGGATACAAAGTATGTAAAATATTTATGTTATGTTTTATTTAAACGTATGCACTTTTTAACAAATTTTAAAGTGTCATTCCATATTTAGGAAAGAAAAATACTTATTTAGAAAACGTTTAAAAATTTTAACCTAGCGGGACTCGAACCCGCGCCTCCTACGTTTAAAATTTTTATATGTTATTCTAAATAAGTATATATGAACTTGTCAAAGCAGATTAAAATATATTATGTATTTTTTTTATATCTACCAGTCACATTATTTAACTAAAAATTAAAGTTATTACTAGATTAGCATAAAATATAGACGCCATCATTATTTACTTGGGAAGTGTCTAATTGTACATTCAATGGTGAGTTCCTTTCCCACTGGGAAGAACATTTATTTTAAAAATATTTTTTTTTCTCTTGTGTGCAAAAGTAATAGATGCAGCTGCCTAGTTTATTATTATTTATCTCTCTCAGTATCTTTTGTTATGTCCTGTAAATAATACTTAAAATTATACTTTGCCACTTTAAACCTTTCAAATTTCTATAAATAGAGGAATGAGTGTCTTACAACTAGATTTTCTCCGCCTAATCTACAAAATACTCCTGTAGAATGCGAAAAGATAAATAAAACTTAATACTGACAATTTTGTTATGTTCCACAGTGTGAACCAGGTCTGGGGGCGAGTGTTATGTACAATTTGTTGTACAATCCACCACAAAAGTTGCTCTTACTGGCGGGGTGCTCGACGGTGTGTACCACTGTAGCTGAGGCTGCTAAAATGTGGAATCTCATGGTGGTGAGTATCACCTTTGTAATTAATGCCTCTGTTGATGAGGCAAAATGCTGCATTGAGTTCCGCCAATCAACACGTAATGCCTCCAGTATTCACGGAAGGTGGGGAACGAAATTGTCTTAATGGGAACGGAGGGTCTTAACACTAGGTTCCTTGGCGTCTACTCAACTATGTGTGGGATACAACGTGTAGTTAAAAGGAAATGTATATTAAAATAACAATTTATTTTAATTATTTTATGTTTGATAGTACTTATGGATTTACATAAATCTCCTAACTCCTATAACTTGTTCTTTTTCAAATCAAATTATTTTATTATTGAGGCCGTCGTGGCGCAACGGCACAACGGTGTGACTGTAACGCGACGGTTGTGGGTTCGATCCCTACTCGAGGAAGTCAATTATAAATTTACGTTTATATTTCCATTTCTTCGCTCTGGTGTCGAGGCAAAGCGCGGCGTTGAGTTCAACCACTCAACACGCAATGCCTCCTGAATTCAGCAGAAAGTGGGGAAGGGAGTGTCTTGACACTAGGTTCTCTCTGCCTACCTTGCTGTGTGCAGGATACAGTGTATGTAATCTTAGTGTACACTTTACAATCTACCTTTTTAGTCCAAATTTAAACGTATTCAAATAATGCTGTGCAAACCAAGCTATTATAATGCAGGTGTTGAACAAAAAAAAACTCCAAAGTTGTTGGATTTGATTCCACAGAACGACTATTTGAATGACAATAGCATTATAATAGTTCCTAGGAACGAATACCTTTAAGTACTGTATAGAAATCTTTGAATAGTAATGCCAATAGGTAATATATATTGACTTTATGAATTTCCTTCTTTAGTTTAAGTGTTATATACTCGTACTTTTCATTGAAATAGATGAAAGCTGTTGAGGCCAATTGTGGCGCAGGGGCACAAGCGCGTGACTTTAAACGCGATAGGTTGTGGGTTCGATTTCCATTCGAGGAAATGACATATTTAATATTTTCATACCTTCGCTCTGATGTCGAGACAGAGCTTGACATTAAGTTTCACCACTCAACCCGCAATCCTTCCGTCCAGAATTGCGCGAAAATGAAACACGGAGTGTTTTAGCACTAGGTCCCCTCCGTCTTCCCTGCTGTGTGCAGGATACAGCGTAGAGCTAAAAAAGATTTAAGCCATTCTCAAAGCGTACCGCTTTTCCAACAGACCTTATTAGTAGTAAGTAGCTTACTAGTAATTACATCCAGTGTGAAACCACAACACTGGCCGGAAAATGAACATTTTTTTAAAATATATGTAAGTTAAAGCATTGTACACGAATAAAGTATTTAAAGCATCTCTAATGAAATTTTTACATTTTATATTTCTGTCTGCTTTATTTTTTTTTTGTTCTTTCTGAATATTCATATAAATTTTGATTTCATTTAGGATGAAATAAAAACGTATTCATGGATGTACTGAGTTTAAAAACTGGTGAAGTGTGAGTAGAACTCGACAAGAGAGGGTTCCGTACCATTTTTAAGATTCCAACTTTTTTAATTCAACGGAAAATATAATTTTGGTATTCTTTTTTTTCCTTCATTCGTGATGTAAGTTTCCTTCCAGTTCCACCTACGCTATTAAAAAACAAAATTTAGTTAAAATCTAATTTTATTAAATGTATGTATATTATCAACTTAATATCATCAGTTTTCAAGAAAATTAAAACTGAAGTAACAAAATCAAATGTTATACACGCAAAGTTTGAGAAGAGCTCTACCTGAAGCTTTCGGTCTAAAACTGTGTACCTTGCTATTATAAAACTTTATACCAAATCAGCTTTAGGGCACTTAACTTAAGTATACGAGATTTATATGAAGAAAATTATTTCACAGAAATAATTTAATTATAAAAAATCAAATAAAGAAGATAATGTTAATGTGTAAGCTTATGATTTCTTAATGAAAAATGAAAAAAAAAAACTTTTACAATCATATATTTTTTTATAAACTGTACCTACCTACCTGCTAAAAATATAGTCCACAACATTTTTTTTTATATTTATTTTTTTCAAGTTAAACGTATGGTACACCTAGAAAGGTATGTGTGTATTTTAAATGTAAAATGATGACCAAATTTAATAATCATTGGTTCTTCCACAATAATCAAAAGATGTGATATTATTTTTTCAAATTCATCGTCCAAAATTGGTGCTATTCGCTATTTTTTTTATTTTTTTCTTTAAAGTTTAAAATAAACCCTTTGTTCCAAATATATCTTAGTTTTTATACCAAAATTATGCAGATATGAAAAGAATATTCATCCATCACTGCTCGCTCTAAGCTGAACCTAAGACAGAACACTGACAACTTTGTGACGTAACTACTTAAGAGATTGGCATGGGATTTTAAAATACGATTAAAGATATTTAACTTTGCGCCCAAAATATGGTTTTTAATACCATATTTTTAAAATATGTAGAATACATAGGCTTTGGTAACGAGGCAAAAATTAAAACAGAGGGAAACGAGGCAGACTTCGGCGGAAAGTGGAGAACGGAAATTACTTATCGGGAATGGATACTCCGTTCCCGATAAGTAATTTCCATTTATAATTGAATTAGAAAAAGCAGCTTCTTTTTTTCCCGCGCCTCAGGAACTACTCCTGAACTCCTTGTGAACTAAAACTGAACTAAATAAAAATCAGCTTCACGCTGTAATGATCACACGGCAGTGTAGGCAGAGAGAACCTAGTGTGAAGACACTCCTTTCCCTACTTTCTGTCGTATTCTGGAGGCATTGCGTGTTGAGTGGCAGAACTCAACGCCGCGCTTTGCATCGATGCCAGAGCGAAGAAATGAAAATATAAATTTAAATAAATATTTCATCTCCTCGAGTGGGAATCGAACCGACTAAACTGAACTAAATTAAAACAAATCATTTTTCACTATAAGCATAATTTTCAAAATTTTGTTTTGAGTTGAGGAGTCCTTTACACCATGTTATGTCTTCATGAGGGTAATCAAAATAGTCTAAATATAGTAATTCTCGACTGAACCTACTATTATCACGCTTACACCCAAACGCTGCTTCAACTTCACCACAGCAGCTTCCAAATTATGAAAATACTAGCGGACCCGCGCAGCTTTGCCTGCTTATTAGGACCCTTAGGGGTGTAATAAACCATGACACACGTGTTCAATAAAATGTTTTTAAGAGTCTAAGATGAGAGAGATGTCCAGATTACAAAAATAAACATCTTTCCAAATTTCACGTTTCTACCATCAGCGGTTACGGCTGTGCGTGCGTCTTAATCTCATTTTTGCATCTATATTATTAAGCATACTCTAATTGTTTGGTCCCTACTAAGCTGCATTTTTGTTCTAGTTGTGTTACGGCGCATCGTCACCAGCGTTGTCAGACCGAGCGCGTTTCCCAACTTTATTCCGAACGCATCCTTCAGCAACAGTCCACAACCCGACCAGGATAAAGCTGATGCAGAAATTCGGATGGTCTCGTATAGCTATCCTGCAACAGGCGGAAGAAGTATTTATATCGGTAAGTAGTTACAAACTTATACTATTATTACTGTAAGAGGGATTCTCACAAAGCTACTCGCGCTTTATAAGATATTTTTAACGCAAAAAGAAGGGGTGTTGTAAATTTGAAGTCTTTGTATATCTGTTGTACTCTACCTCCTGAATCAATGAACTGATTTTAATGTTTTTTTTTAAGTCGAAAACATGTTTAAGAACTACAAGCACATACATAACGTACTTTACCAAAGTTTTGATCTTTTTTGAAAAGCAGGAAATTGCTTATAATAGTAAGTTAAGTGTTAGAACTTTTCCTCCATTTCCGTCTAAGTAGCAGAACTTAATACTACTTACCTTTAAGAGCCGGAATATGAAGAATAAATAAATATATGAGGTCATCGTGGTGCAGCGGCACAATGTATAACTGTAACGCGACGGTTGTGGGTTCGATTCCTACTCGAGGAAGTGAAATATTTAGTAACGTTTATATTTCTATTTCTTCGCTCTGGTGTCGAGGCACAACGCGGCGTTGAGTTCTGCCACTCAATACGCAATGCCTCCAGAATTCGGCAGATAGTGGGGAATGGAGTGTCTTAACACTATGTTCCCTCTGTCTACCCAGCCGTGTGCGGGATAAAGCGTTAAGCTGATTTTTTTGTTTTAAATAAATATATTCATTGTCCCCATGAGGGGTTTGAACAAACAACTATCGTGCTTACAATAAAATAGTATCACACTGTATAAATTTTCGCCTATAACTAAATTAAAAGTGAAGTCAATATAAAAATGTATATTAGGTAAATACATGAACTAGTACTTTATATACAAATTCTGCGACTGCCAAGGGATTTTTCGAAAACCCCTAAAAGTTTAAAATCGAGTTTAATGTGACAATTTAAATAAATTCGTAGCTTGATTCCCTCGAAATTTCGTGCATAAATACAAATAACATCATTTCCAAACAAATTCTCAGACATATTTTTCTTTTTGTATTTTTTGCTTAAGTAATATATTAATAAAGTGTTTATTCTTTAGTGATGACGTAGCAGTGGATATGATATAGGTATATATACTTTAATATATCATTAATGAAGGACGTCCTTCAGTCACATGTCAGTAGTAATTAAAACCCTCATTAGTACATAACGAGATGTGCTGCGATTATAATTGTACAATAACATTATCATGTAACACTCGTTTGGCTTAATATAAAGTAGAATGACCTACCCGCGGCAGTGTTTCCAGGTCGATATGATATGGGTACCATCAAAAAGCGCGTCTATCTCCACCTTAAAGGCCGGCAACGCACCTGTAGCTCCTCTGGTGTTGCACGGGGTCATGGGCGGCGGTGATCACGTACCTTCTGGTGATCCGAACGCTCGTTTGCCTTGTCCTCTTCCCATAAAAAAAAAGTAATTTTATATAGAGAAAAAAGAGGTGACCACAATGTACTGACATTTGTATTGTTTTTGTAAGATTACTTAGCCTTGGAGGCCAGTTTGTAGTTTGATTCTCACTCATCTCATCATCACAAGAGATATATCTTCTTTATGTCCCCCAACACTCCAGAATTCGACGGAAACGGATTTTTTAATGGGAACGTAGTGTCTATTGAGAATATCTTCATAGACCACGACAATCACTTTCCTGCCATTCGTAAGCTTTTTCCCCTGCTATTTGGCGGAATTCAACTCCACACCTTAGGGTTGATGGATATTTATCGATGTTTATAAAACATCGACATATAGCAAGAAAGCCTCGATATCTTGTTATTGATGTCGAGTTCCCGATAACATCGTCACATTTGTGTTACGGTAATAATATCAAATGTCAACAGATGGTGTGTGCTCTTGATTTGGTTCACTAATGACACGTTGCTATCAATCCTCATTTCAAAAAAATCGATATTTTTGTATCGATCGTTGTTTTTTTTTTCATCGAATATCACTACATTATTATAAGAATTGGCATTAACGCAAATATTAGTGTAGAAATAAAATCAACTCATATTTTTTTTAATGTAAATACAAATTAAGTACTTTACTTTCTACACCACAATGGAAATAATGTTAATGTATTCTATACTAAAGACCTTGAACTGTTTATTTATAAAATTATCAATAATATTACGTCAGTTACATTTAAAAATAGCTTAAGGTTTGAAAATATTTCTTCTAATTACGTAATACACGCTAAAGCTAAAACGAATTCGTACAATGTTTTACAAAATATATTATAACAGTTATATTATAATTGAGTCCGGCCGTGGCGCAGGCATACAAGCTTGCCACTGTAAACACGATAGGTAATGGATTCGATTTCCATTCGAGAAGATGAAATATAGAAATAAACATGGCGCTGGCACAAGGGTGTAACTTCGTGCGCTGCAAAATTGACTGGTTGTGCGTTCGGTCCCCACTCGAAGAAGTGAAATATTTACTTACGTTTAAATGTCCATTTTCTTCGCTCTGGTGTCGAAGCGCGGCGTTGAGTTCTGCCACTCAACACGCAATGCCTCCAGAACTCGGCAGAAAGTGGGGAACGGAGTGTCTTAACACTAGATTCCCTCTGTCTTCCCTGCTGGGTGCGGGACACAGTGTGAAGCTAAAATAAAGAAATTATTAGAATTAAGCGCAAAGTATGCACGCCCTCGACTAAAACGGGCTTATTTTTATACAAAAATGCTCATTGAAAAGCCAGTGAGAAATGGATGGAGATTACTATGAACGTAAAGGGTCATTATGTGATTAATTTTCCTTTGAAATGTGTCATAATTTCAAACGTTTTAGGAACCTGTACTATCTACCCAAGCTATTAATATAAAGATAAGAAGTATCTACCTAGTGGATATCGAGTATCGTTTTGCAATACATTATATATACTCTTATGAGATTTGAAAAGATAATTGAGATCAAAAAGGAAAAGAGCATTTCACTCATTTGTTGCAACAATGACGTATTTGTATTTTTAAAGAGGTAGTTGCTCACTTTTTAAGAACACAATTTTAGGTATAATATATAATTAATGCTACGTTGAGTTCCGTCACTAAGCACGCAATGACTCCAGAATTCAGCGGAAAGTGAGGGCAAAGTGTCTTAACACTAGACTACAAAGTAAATGTATAAAAAAATACGTTTGTTAAATGGTATTTCAATCATAATCTTCTATTTTGTATATATGAAAAGCTCATTCGAGATGATATTGTTCTTGGCATTTCTCAACAAACACGCTACGAGATATGGTTTTCCTGTATGCTAATGCTGGCGATAACGAGCTACTGTGCAACTCTCATGTCATTAATTAAAGAAATTAAAAAATGTACGTTTCACTGTATTCTTAAATCGAGAAATACAATAGATTTTTTTAGCTCTACGATGTCTCCCGCAAATAGTAGGGTAGGCAAAGGGAACCTGAAAACTTAGTGGAAAGACACTCCGTTACCATTAAGACGCTTTCGTTCCTTATTTTCCGTCGAATACAGGGGGCATTGCGTGTCGAGCAGAACTCTAAGCCGCGCTTTAGAAAAAAAATAAAATATTCAAGATTTTGTTTTCCTCGAATGTAAATCGAACCCACAACCTATCGCTTTACAGTCACGTCGTACAAGACATACATACAAATAAAACAGAAGAAATAATGGAAAACCAATAATAATGTAGAACCGCATGGTATGTAGGTCACAGCGATCTTGCATGACTTACTCTAGTCGATTTGCGGTTAGATACTTGTTTGTTTCAACAGCAAGTGGAATTTGACACGCAGACCCTTTGGCTATGTACGAGTACTGTATGAACATGTTTGTGATATTCTCATGGTCATTTTATATACAAATTTTACTATAATTTTAAGTAAATGATACAACAGTATATCGATTTTCCTAATTCTACTTTTATTGGATATCCCGAAGGATCCGGAATCAATAAAAGTTCTTAAATTCACTGAAATTAAAAAAAACAATGAACATACTATTGCAATGACTCCTTCAGCTTTAAATTAAAATATTTAAAAAAATGCATCCGTCCTAATTCAGACAAAATTTTCTGTAAGTAGACTATACTATAGTACAAAAGTTAGTTATTAAATATAACTTGTTAAAGATTTTTTTTTGCTCATCAGAGTTTCTATCATTATTTTTTTATTTAAAACTTTATTCCAAATATACAAACACACCCAAATATTAAATATTTTATCCTCTAATTGAGGTCGTCGTGGCGCATGTGCACAAGCGTGTGATTATAATGCAATCAATGGTTATGGGTTTGATTTCCACTCGGAAGAATGAATTGTTACTTATTAATATTTCATTCAACAAGGCAAACAACGCGTTGTTGACTTCCACTATTCAACACAGAATGCCTCAAAAATTCGACGGAAAGTGGGGAACGGAGCGTCGTAACACTAGGTTCCCTCTAGGCAGAGGGCTATATACTGGAAGCATTATTGAAAAAAGGTTAATTGTCTTAGAATGAAACAATGATTTTCTAAAAACTGCTTATCTTTAGCCAATTAAGGCAATGATTCGCCATTAGTTATCTTAGTGTTCGAAAACAAAAATGTAATTAGTTATCCCTTTTATCGCCTCTTTATATGAGAAATTTCATGCTCACCATGGCGATTAAATATAATATTATCCATATCATTTTGTATAGCCACTCATATAGAACTCCGAGGCCTACTTACACTAGCTAGTACGGAGTGATGAATGAGGCGCGAGTCTTTCACGCTGGCTTCAATGTAATTAGGACACGGTTTTGTGTGTAAGTGGTTGAGGCATCATGTTCCCGTTTTGTCAGTTGTGTCAGTCATGTCGGTGTCCAAATATTTGCGGATCCAAAACAAAAAGTGTAAAATCTAACGAACCAGGTGTTAAAATAAACGATTCAAATGTTTAATTAACACAGTTTAATGGGTCGATCCAACATTCGTTATGTGGGCTGTTTGTTTTTTTTTTTTGTGTTGTGTAATATGTTTTTATTTTTGCGTGTTTAATATTCAGTGATAAGGCTATTTTTTACATTTTTTAAATATGTTTTGAACCTTTTTTTATATTAAAGATAGATTTGAAAATATATTTTAGGGAAATATAATTATTTTGTTGGGGCCAGTCGTGGCGCAGGGGCACAAAGTAAGATTGTAAACGCTACAAGTTGTGGGTTCCATTCCCAATCGAGGATATGAATTAGTTAATATTTTCGTTTCGCTCTTGTGTTGAGTCAAAGCGCGACGTTGAGTTCCGTTGCTCAACACGTAATGCCTTTAGAATTTGGCAAAAAATGGGGAACGGAGTGTCTTCACATCAAGTTCCCTCTGCCTACCCTGCTGTGTGTGGGATACAGCGTGACGCAAAAAACTATTTTGTAAAAAAAGAAGTAAATTCTGTTTGAGTGAGTAAGAACCGTACATTACGTCCATCTGTCTTGCCTTTTGTCACCATGTAATCTACTAATACCGTGAATGTATACAAATGGGGAACAGGCGCTGATGAAATGGATGTCGTTGGCACGTCTGAGTACTTCTCTAAAGAGACATAATAATATTCGGCAGAAAAAACGTTGAACATTTGCGCCCCTCGCAACGTTCTCAATTTCAATGCGTCTACCACTTTAATTAATGTGGTAAGTAATGGTATTTAAAATATTATATAAACTAAAGCTCTTTGTAGCTCTGTCCTCCACCTCCCGCCGTTCCGGACATGGCGTGTTGGGTGGCGGTCCCCAATGTCCCCAAATTCTTTCATCACTCTTTCGAGTGATGAAACAATGGCAAAAAAGATTAATGATGGAAAAGTGAGAGGGAAGAGACGTAGGGGTAGACCTCGGTTGACCTTCGAAAACACAGTATCAAAGATCCTGGAGCTGGACCCATGAAGAGGTTGATGACAGTGAACGAGGCGAAAGAGGTATGTAGAGACCGTAGCGTTTGGAGCTCC
>DWGR01004142.1:0-11426 GCA_018247715.1 Heliconius burneyi | reverse complement strand
GTCTCTAATTAGAAGTGGAGAATAGAGTATTTATTTTATTTTGGTTTCAAGGCAAAACGCAGCGTTGAGATCTAAAACTCAATATGTTTGCATATTGAGCCTTCAGAGCTCAGACGAAAATGGGAAATGGAGTGTTTAGCCCTAGGTTACCTCTGCCTACCCTGCTGTATGCGGATTACATCATCAAGCTATAGAAAATATTTTTGCCTACTCTGAAAAAAATTTTAGCTTTATGCGTGATAAAGTGCAAAGCTAAGACAAGATACAGTAATGAGTTTAAGTTACGCTCATATACATACTATATTCTCGTACATATTATAAATAACGTCAATATTTTATAAAACCTTACCCCAGATATTCGTAGGCCGCAATCTGCTAGCAATCAAATACAGATGTAAAACACTGTGACATCAGCATTCGAATACTCTGCTCCCATTTCCTTGACGACCGCCGCCATTTCATCACGAAGCAATTACGTGAAGTTGAAAATGAGCAATATATATACATTAATGTTTAACTACTAAATAGTAATAACGTCGATGTTGTGCGTCTGTCTGTCTCTACGATAAGGGTCCACATTATAACCTATTTATTTAAACTATCTATTATAATATAATATTTGTAGCTAGCTTTCGTTCAAACGGCTCTATCATTTTAATGTGTCCAAATACGTTTGTATGCTTGCCCTATATATATATATATATATATATATATATATATATATATATATATATATATATATATATATATATAAGTGCGGCATCTACGAATAACTGCAATTAACTGATTACGACGAAAGAATGGTTCTTGTTTTGCCATCAGTCGTAGGATCTAAGAAAACATATTTATACGTAATTTCGCTTAATTTATCTACTTATTTGATATTTACTATGCTCGTAAACCTACCACTATGGTAGGTACTCTACCTCAAAACATAAAAAACAAACCAAGAACACCCTTATTATATACTACTTATAGGACCACTTTGTTGTCCGTTCCTCTGTTTGTCTATCCATCTGTCAAGACCATTAATATTAATATCGCGTGGACATTTCATGTTGTATTTAATCATAAATATCTAGATCTACAGTTTCTTGTAGCATAGAAAAATAATATGTTTCAACGTCAACGCGAAGAAACGCGTCAATCGAAACATGTGCGTCTATACATAATTTTTGCTGCATTATGTATGAAATTTACCAAGTAAGCCAAATCTAGGGTACTTACCGTGTCCCCTCTTCCCAACCGGTGTCGCTGTAAAAGCCGATAGGGCTAACAGCATTAAACCTCATGTTAAAAAAAACGTTGGCATATTTAAGTTAATCAACTTTATAGTTGTACTTTTCATGGACCTACAATCTTCAAATTGGTACGGAGCCCTCAGTGGGCGAGTTCCCTCGCACTTTGTCAATTTTTCATAAAATATAGATTTTACTGTAATTGGAGCAGTTACGTATATAATATCAAAATAAATATTATAATTATCGTAATTTATAAATAACTGTTAATTTAACGCTCGCAATTAACTCTCAACTGACAAAGTCACAGTGTCTCGAAAATTTGGTAAAAATTGAAAACGGAGTGTTTAACACCAAGTTCCTTCTGCCTACCCTGCTATGCAGGAAAAAAGGGGAAGCTGTTTTCTTAAATAATTAACAAGGACGCCGTCGTCGCGCAGGGGCCCAAGCGGATGACTGTAAGAACGACGGTCGTGTCTTATATTCCCCATTGAAGGAATGAGATACTTAATATTTGTCGAGGTGTCTTTATATTCATCTCCACGGCGCGCTTTGCCTCGAAACCAGAGCGAAGAAATGAAAATATTAAATATTTTATATCCTCGGATGGGAATCAAACCCACAACTTGTGGCGATAACATTCAGTTCCCGTATATTATACGCATGTGAAGTATACTCGTATTATACAGATGTATGCCATATATAAAGCTTTGTCTATTTGTGAAAGACCGCATTAAAATTTGCTGCGTATCTTGAAAGTTCTAGCATACTTTCATGGCAAGCAACTTTATTTTATACTTTGTGAAGATTTTCTTTAATAATTTTATAAAACTAGAAAACAAAAGGATCTGTACGATGTACAGAAACTTAATTGCATTTACTTAAGAAATATTTCTTTATAGAAAATATAAAATTGGTGTATCTTGTATGACGATGATTATAATTAAAGCCATCTTCAGAGGACAGTCGTGGCGCAGGGGAACGAACTATACTGTAAACGCGATTGATTGTGAATTCGATCCCTACTCGATGAAATGAAATATTTATTTAAAATTATATTTCCATATCTTCGCCCTTTGAATTGTGTCCCGCTACTCAATACACAATGTCTCCAAAATTCAGCAAAAAGTGGGGAACGGAGTGTCTTAACACTAGGTTCCCTCTACCTGCTGTTTTTTTATCTCAGTGTAGAATTCCATAAAATGTCATGATAGCATGTTGATACGCGTAAAATTGAACTCTACAATCTCATCCGTTAATGCTTTGCGTCCGTTAAAATGGATCAATGAATACGAAGAGTTGCCAAAGCGATACGACCACGTCCATAGTAATGATGTTTGGTTCAAACTGTATTTTGTATTCAAAAACATCAGAAGTGATTGAACGGAGTATTTTAAATATGTTTTGAGAATTAGTACGTTGTTTGTATGTCATGGCTTAAAAAATATTCACATATGTACCTGCATGTCTAGTTTGTAAGGTTTTATTTGATGTTGGAATAAAATGTTATTTATCTGTACAAAAAAACTTAAATGTAATGTAGACCAGTTGTTACGATACCAGACCTTAAATTTTAATTTATTAATAGAAGTAAAATAAAGAACAAATTTAAATAAAGTCACATCATGGTTACATTGTTTTAATGTTAAATGGTTTTTTTTTGCTTTTAAAAAAATACAAGATACATACAATTATTTTCTAATAATATATAATATTAGTTTCTTTATATCCGACATCACCACCGAAAGGGAAGTACTGTGTTTACTGTAAGCCTGATAAATACATTACTCTCTGGTCCTTATGCTATGCTCTCTGGTCCTTATGTTTTTATACGTGGTTTTTATTCTTGAAGGTCAACCGAGGTCTTCTCCTGTGTTCAGAGTTTTACAATATACACAAACTACACACTTATACTACATTAGTATCGACATTATATCCGGGCCTATCGATTAAATTCGAAAAATTGGTTAAACTACAAGAAACCTACCACCTACCGAGGGTTCCGCGTGAAAATTGTAGGTCTCGCCTTTCATTTGATATCTCACTTGAACGGCTTTAATGCCAAATTTTGTCCCCCTTTTAAGGTTATTATTTAGTTAGTTTACTTTTCAGATTTTAAGTACATACATATAAAAAAAATATATTTTTTTCAGAAAATCATGGAGGTAGTTGTGAATATATAGCTTGAATTTCAACTCGCTATCTCCAAGCGTTCCTGACAGACAAACTTTATAAGGGTTCCTTTTTTCCTTAAAAAGTATGGAACCCTAAAAATTAACCGAAAAGTGAACAGTAATTGTAGTGTATACTTATAGTAAAGTATATAGCTTTTAACATTGCAATATAGTTTTAAATTAATTCGACTCTTCAAATTCGATAACACTCAATATTTCCATGTACATACAAAGATATATACATACATACACCGAAACGATGAAACCCAAAACTAATAAAAATGTGAAAAATATTAAGATTACTTGAATTCAAATAATTATTGATTAAGGTAATAAATAATAAGTTTTTAAATAATTATGTAAAAGCACGTTTTTCGGTAGTAAAATATATATTTTTAGCCGTCACATAAAAAGACCTCTGGCGCAATTGAAATGCTTCGATACTTAAAGCTCACATTCATAAAGTAAACACATAAAAACTATCTTGGGTTACGAACATTAAACTTCTAAAGAAGGTCATAAGGCATAAATGACGAAAGGTAAGACGTTTATGTTTATGAAAAGGAGATTTTTATATATTTTATCTTTTTTTATATCAAAGTTCGTGGATTATCATTTAAACCTGGGTAAATGTTAAGAATTGAAAATTGTCCTAGTAAGAAAAAATGTTTAACATTAAAAAAGACGCGGCCAGAATAGGTTGGAAGCGAGTGTCTTAATGAGAAAAGAGTGTCTTAACACAAGGGTCCCAGGTTTCACCTGCCAACCCTGCTATGTGTTGTATACAGCGTGAAGCTAAAAGAAAAGAAAAGATTTTGTATGAATTATCACTTCGCTTTATCGAATTATTACATTTAATTGAATTTTGGATACTTTAGTAAGAACGACGACGACGAACTTCTGGCAATTATTTTTAGTGACGCTGTTTGTGGTTTAATTGTGCGATCAACAAGATACAGTCTTTGACATCCTCGGTACAAAGTCACAATTATAATAACTCACTTCTTTGAAATGCTATTTGTATATCATTAAATATCACTATGTGAAAAGATATATATACCTATTGAAGAAAATGGAAAACTGAGAAAATTATTTAAACAATTATTAAGAAAAAACATTGAAATGTACTGTTTTTTTTTAATAATTGATTTGATTTTTTAAGATTTTTACGTCATATATTGCAATACTTATGTATAAAATGTATGCCATGAATAATAATAAAAAAAACACACAAGCATCGGTAATCAGTGATCACTTACCTTCAGGTGACCCGAACGCTCGTTTGCCTTGTCCTTTTCCCATAAAAAAACCAATAAATATTTTCGATTGGCAATAATCCCATATTCTGTTACACATTTTTTATAGAATAAAAGGCACTCTGCTTTAATTAAGTCACTCCGTTTTCGACTGGTTCCCAATTAGTCACTGAATGAACGACAATATCTAATACCGCGTTTTATTTAATATTTAGGGATCTTTCATAAAGTACAAAAATATTCCGTTCATAAATATATGTCAGAGGTCAGTCGTGGCCGAGAAGCACGAGCTTGCTGTGAAAAAGGGTTTTTTTAAGTAATATTTAATTTTATTACGAATATTGGATGGCTTTTACCGAGTTTCATGGTTCAGTTGAAACATGTGACCACGTACCGCAACGAGCACGCGATTGCGTGATGAACTTACAAATACATACAAACAGAATGACCCTTAGTTATTCCTCACTCACACGCGAATGTGGCTATTAAAATGAGAACCCAAAAGTTATCTTCCAAATCCTTACACAAATTCCTTTGATAATTGCTGGCATATACAAGGAAATAAAGTTATTTATCAATTATTGTTTCAAATAGGAATTGTTTTTATCTTATTACGATGAGGCCGTCGTGGCGCAGCGGCACAAGGGTGTGACTGTAATGCAACTGTTGTGGGTTCGATCCCCACTCGAGGAAGCGCAATATTTCCATTTCTTCTCTCTGGTGTCGAAGCAAAGCGCGACGTTGAGTTCCGCCATTCAACACGCAATGCCTACAGAATTCGTCAGAAAGTGGGAAACGGAGTGTCCTAACACTGGGTTCCCTCTGCCTACCCTGCTGTGAGAAGGATAAAACGTAAAGCTGATTTGATTTTTTATTCACTCGGGCTAACTAAAGATGAACTAATCATGAATTAGTTTCTTTTTAAAATTAAATCAGCTTTACGTTGTATCCCGCACACAACAGGGTAGGCAGAGAAACAGAGTGTCAATCTTCTTTAGTTTTTGCCAATTAAGAGACATTGAGACAGGATAATATTTTTACAGTAATTAGGTCTGTTATTGCATCACGGCTGTCTTTTGACAATCACAATGAACATTTATAAAATCTTTTAAAATGTTTTGTATGTATGTAATTTATTTAATAGATCATAAGCTTATTGAATGAGTATAGAGCGTGCAGTACTCAGATTTTAGTGTTTGAACAAAAATTTTATATTGTTTTGAAAATATGAACGACCGAGACGTCCTATCATTTACATTTAGATAATAAGAATCACAAATTTGGTAATTACATACTAAATGCTCCAAGAAGTAGCTAGTACTGTATTGTATCATTGTTGAATATCGGTGCAAGATATAGATATACCGAAATAACAGACTAAACTGATAAGATTTGACTTTAACCTTTGTATGTTTACTTAATATATTTCCTTCATATAAAAAGTAAATTTCCCTTGTAAAAAACGCCACATCCAAGGCGGGGTTGTCTGTAAAAGTTATGTGACGTTAAAAATTTCCAAATATTTCTTCTGGTTTAAAGAACTAGAAAGAGCGAGAGAGACAGAGAGAGAGAGAGAGAGAGAGAGAGAGAGAGAGAGAGAGCCAGGACTGCGGCAATTTTTTTAAGAAAACAGTAAATTAATGAAATGATATTTCATTTTGTTACAGATAACGCGTAACGATGCGTTCACATAAAGCAACGATAATAAACATTTAAGGTGAGTCAGCCAATATCAAAAGTAAATATCATTAATTATATTTTACAATCGTTATTTTGAGATGTCTGCAATTAAGGACATATCCTTTATTAATTTTAAACCAACGAAATATTATTATTTGGTTCTTTTATAACAAGACATTAGACTATGGACGTCTCCATTATGAATCGTAATATCGATATCACTATAATATGACGTCTATGGAATATGTCGCATAGATATTTCATATTTGATTTTGTTATTTTTTTTATAAAATTATTGCATCAACTTTATCGTATCGAAGTATGTTTGTGAAGTATTAATATTGAAAGTGGAAGTCAGTCACTGTAATTTTGACGCGACAGGTTGTGGGTTCGATTCCCACCCGAGAAAATGAAATATTTAATATTTTCCTTTCTTTTCTCTGGTGTCGGGGCAAACTGCGGCGTTTAGTTCCGCCACTTAACACGCATTGCCTTCAGAATTTGGCCTATCCTGCTATATACGGTATACAACGTTAAGCGGAAAGAAAATAAAACTAATAATACTATTCTTGTGGTATTTTGTGAAGGTACTTAATTAAAAATTTCTAATGTTGATGATTCTTTTAAGTATATCTTAATGAGTTATATAAAGCTACGAAATCGTAGTTTAATTTTATAGGGCTACGAACGTGTGTTCTAAATCTTTTTATTTTAGAAATTTCCGTAATTGTTATTTATGCTTTTTCGCAACTTTGATTTAAAATTTAATTTAATTACATTTTAAAAACATCCTTAATCCCCGTATAGGACTTTGACGATGCCACTAACCCTCCACCCGTCGCGTTTAATCTTTGAAAGCCAGGCTTTTACAAAAGTATAAACTATGTTCTTTAAATATTTCCTTACCGACTTTCCTTTGGTACCTTTTAAAAAGGATCACACTTGACGGTCTCGTCATTGCTTACGCTGACGTACTGCTAAATATAGACTTGTATTTTTTTTGCGCTAGGTTCTGAGAGCGGTTACGCGACGTTAGTAATGTTACTGGTATATTTATTGTTCTTTTTATACTATTAATATGGTTATATATAAATATGAGCGACGCTCTGGATTATTTTGAGATTGTTGGAAGAGGATTATCATGACGAGAAGATGGTTGAGATGGTTTCAAGGAGAATGAAGAAGGGAATGTTATGCTCTGAGTCTGTATCATATTCACTACTTCTTCTAAATAATGGTTTGTTGCTTAGAAGATGTAGTGAATACGATACAGACTCAGAGCAAAATTGTAATAATGATAATCCTCTTGAAATCGTAAGAAGAACGCTCCAAGAAGACATTTTATAAGCAAGTTTATTTGCCACTGCGACTAATGCTTACGTTACTAGGTGTTGTTACATGAAATATTCATATCATACGCAATAACAAACAATAACTTCCAGTCAGCTCGATGGCCGCAAGGCGAGGTTCGAGTCCCGCAGCGGGCGCCCTAACAGTCGTCGACTTCCCCACAGGCAGCCACTTAGTGCTTGCATTTCTTGAGGGACTGTGTACACTTTTCCCTACTCAACCGGTGTCGCTGTAAAAGTCAAGAGGGCTAACAGCGTTAACCTCATGTTCGAAAAAATAAGCAATATTTATACTTAATTTTCAAGATATTTCACTTAATAATATTAATTTATTGCGTATGAGAAAATGTATTCATTGTTCGAAATGAATAGATTTAAAAATACGAGTATATATGGTTTGTCCAAATGTGTGACTGCTGAAAACTAATAGAGAGCCTAAATAAAAGAAACCATGCGTCCATTTTTGGGGTCTAAACTATTAATACAAAATCATTCCTTTAAGTTAAATAACTTGGTTAATTCAATTTCAATTTGTATTTCGGACTGTCAGTCACTTTGAAGATATACGTGCATAAATAGATTCGTAACTAATAATAAAATAAATCAATACTATTTACATTTTACTGGAGATACGAGGACGTCATGGCGCAGCGGCACAAAAGGGTGTGCCTGTAACGCGACGGTTGTGGGCTCGATCCCCACTCGAGAAAGTGAAATATTTTTTACATTAATATTTACATTTCTTTGCTCTAGTATCGAGAGCAAAGCGTGGCGTTGAGTTCTGCCATTCAACACGCAATGCCTCCAGAGCGGAAAGTGGGGAATGGATTGTCTTAGCACTAGAATCCCTCTGCCTACCTTGCTGTGTGGATATAGCGTGAAGCTAATTTATTTGTTTTATTTTCACTGGAGATATGATTTTTATATGGAACAGCGTATCAAGGGAAGTTTAAGCTGGCGACGCAGTAACCCTATATTATTTTATATGAACCATTCAAGTTGATTCTGTCCTCTAAACAACTTGTAATACATGAACCCCTGATCATCTCGAGCCTTACTAGAACCTTGAACTTTACAAATATAAATAAAATAGTTATTGATATAATCTATAAATATGACACACAACAAAATGGACATTCCAAAAAACATATATTTAAAGCTTTTTCATGTTCAACTGGCAAGTTCGAAATGCTACAACTACATAACTCTCTGATCTTATGTTATCTTATTTTTCCTTAGGTTTTATATTTCACAATTATTATTAAAACAAAGCTGTTTAATTTAAAGAGGTTATGTTTTGTGGGGTGCATAATATCTGATAAGAAAAGGTGGTCGTATTTTCTTTGAAAATAATATTTTTTCTCCTACTTAACATACGAGGGACGGAAAGTTTTTCATAGTGCCAATTAAGCTACTCGTTCTTCACCATCTTGTATCCAATCCCTGTATCATGACGTTTTAGACATTTCCTATAACTGGATGCTTCTCAAAAATGTCAGCTTCACGCTGTATCCCGCACACAGCAGATTAGGCAGAGGGAACCCAGTGTTAAGACACTCCGTTATCCACTTTCTGCCGAATTCCGAAGGCATTGCGTGTTAAGTGGCAGAACTCAATCTTCAAGAAACTTCTCAGAAATGTGGCTACGTTATTTAGGTACAGAACCAATTTTTATAGTTTACTTAGTCTTGAGAGGAGGGAATAAAAAACTTCTTTCCTGCTTAACCGTTAATACAATTTTGTGGTCTTTGGATGATGGATATAGAGAAGTTACAGACATTAGGTCCCATACATATCCCTATATTTAGATCCCATACATTCACATAGCATGTTATGATAAATAAATATTCAAATAATTCGCAATGACACAATCATTACATATAAAAACATGTACTTTGGCTCAAAACTGGGCTTTAACGTTCAGCTACTATATGCTATTATAGTATATAGTATATATGCTGTTTATTTATGCCGTTTCCCATGTCAATATTATGTAAAGGATATATCTGACAGAATATAACTGACAATATATCTGACAGAATCACTTTAAGATTGTGTACTATCTCCGAGCTACTGATTACCTTTTCTTAAAGTAAAAGATATGTGGGATGATTTTGAGGCGCTTACTTTAATATGCCGTTTCTTAAGCCAAAAATTAAAAACATTAAAAATACGTTGAGACAACGTTTAAAAATTTGAAAATTTCGGGAATTGAACTAGTTTAAAATTTAAAAATTTAACTCCAGAACGGTTTCCAAAAAAGTTATTTTTAAAATACTTTTTTATTCTTAGTGTGGTGTAATTCACTTTAAAAATTTTAAACACAAAAACATACGTTTTTAATCTGCTTCGTTTAGTATATTAGATGAATGCTCTCAGATAAATATCTCATATAATTTTCTAATATCCAAAATTAAAGAGGCTTGACTATAAAAAGAAAATAAAAAGATTTTGGTTATTATGAAAAAATCTAATTATTTTTGTGACGTAGATATTCAATCATGCTCGCGCGTTGAACTCGCGTTTTACTCGCACTTAGTTCACTTCTTAAAAGTCTTTTTTGCTGGCTATGCCAATATCTGTTATAGATTAGATGAGATGCTCAAGTTTCACATCAGGTGTTCAAGACTTTCAATTTTCTAATGTCGTCAGAGAGTTATTATAATGGAGAGCAACTTTTTCTAAGTTGCTATATTGATTGATGTCAATTGAAAACACGCATATTTTCCTATTTTTTGTGTTAACAAAAAGTGACCAAATTTTCTTTTTCCTAATATTGATTATAATTAAGATGATAATAATTATATGGTTCAAGCCTTTAATAAAGTTGATCCGTATTAGTATACAAAATCATTATTAGGAGTAACATACTCTCATTGTGATGGAAACAGTTACAATTCAGGGTCTATTTTCAGTCACCCGTCACCCTCAAATAAATAAATCGAAAATAGACTCTATGTGGATAAACCTTTTTCTACAATCTAAAACTCATTATATTCCGCTCCATAGTCATTTATTTTTTAACTTTCGGTTACGTTACTTTTTGTTTTAGTTATTCAGTAACTACTGTTATATTTATTGGCTTTGATGTTTACTGGGTAGACGGAATTAAATGTCAATTTATAAATAGTTCAGATTAATATTGAGATAAATCGAAAGTTTAGTTAGTTTGTATATACCTTAGCACTTCGATAAAAAAATAAATATTGTCCTGCGTTAGTCGTTGAAAAGATATATTAAATGTGCTAAAATTAGTTTTATTTAATAATATGCTAAAATAAAGTCTAACATTTTTAATACTTATAATGTGTAATAAAAAAAAACTTTTACATTTCACAGGAACGTGGCTGCATATGGAATGACGTGCGGTAAAGAAGACGGCAGGTGTGGCGCAGGTTGATCAGGCGCGTGGCATGTGGCTGCTAATGCTTGCGCTGGCGGTAGCCGTCTCCGCTGAATGTCCCCGTCACTGCGAGTGCAAGTGGCGAAGCGGAAAAGAATCTGCCTTATGTGCTAGAGCTGGTCTTAGCGTTGTTCCTCCTCGACTTGATCCTACCACTCAACTTCTAGATTTGGCTGAAAATCGGCTAACAACTCTACGCGATGATGCATTTTCATTAGCGGGACTATTAAACCTTCAACGTCTCTACGTTCCATCGTGTAATTTAAAAGTTATCCGACCATATGCATTTCGAGCACTTGTAAATCTCGTTGAACTAGATCTTTCTC
>DWGR01004141.1:0-11427 GCA_018247715.1 Heliconius burneyi | reverse complement strand
CTTATATTAAAAGATACCGTGATAAAAGAAATGAAGGCAGCTTTAGATGAATTAGAACTTAAAGAGTCTTACGATTTATTGGAGAAAATATTAGATCTTAAAAATTCTCCAGCGTGCAAGAATAATGGCATATGCAGTTTTGACGTAAAAGATAAAATTGTATACGAAGTCGGGGAGATACCAGATGTAATTGGGCCTTTACAACAAGGAAATACCATAGTTGATTCATTTCTAATGAGTTACTATGAAGGCAAGCCATCAGAAGACGTAGCTTGGGGTAAAATAAAAACAGATAAAAATTGGAAATTATTAACTAAAATCATGAAAGAAAATCAGAATGTACGATTCAATTTAACGACTGCTGCCAAAGAAATTGCGAAACCATTAGTTGGTTACATGAAAAATATATTCGAGAAAGGTTTTCCGAAGTTCACTTTACTGCATGGACATGACGCGAATTTGAACTCTGTACTATCGGCCATAGGTTTTAAATATTACATATTACCAGATCAATACGAAATTACGCCTGTGGGGGGTAAATTATTATTCGAAAAGTGGTCGCATGACAATGAATATTTTTTAAAAGTTAGTTTTGTTTACCAAAAAACTGAGCAATTAAGGGAAAGTACAAAATTATCTAAAATAAATCCCCCAGGTTGGGTCGAACTGGAGATAAGGGGATGCAGAAGAAACGGAAACGGTTATTGCTTATGGAATGACTTCATGAAGATAATACAATCAATATGAAATAGTAGTTTATTATTAGACAAATTACAATTTTGATATGACAAATTACAATAATTCTTTAACTTCTTATATAAATGACGTAAGTGAGATATTAAATGTTATGATCTCGATAAAATGGGAATAACATGACGAAATCGTTGACGTCAACAACAATGTCGATTGTAAGCGCGACGGTTGTTGGTTCGATTTTCACTAGGAATAATTAATTATTTTCATTTCCTTGTTCTGGGCGGAGAATAAAGCAGTGTCTTAACACTAGGCTCCATCTACTCATACAGTGTAAAGATATCTATATATTATCAGCTTCGCTCTGTATCCCACACACAGCAGGGTGGACAGGGAGAACTTAGTGTTAAGACACTCCGTGAATTCTATAGCGTATTGAGGGGCAAATTTCAACGCCGCGCTTTGTGTTTTTTTTTAGTTCTTTTAAATATTATTTAATGTAAATTGTAGCATCACAGTTGCGCAAACCGGAAATTCATACAGAACCCTCGGTGGACGAATCTTTTTTATATTGCTTTATTGTCATCGATCCTTGATAAATATGCAAAATTTTAAATTAATCCTACTTCAAAGTCGGTCAAAATCACGTCCAAAGTTTTTGTTACAAGTATACATAACTACATACATGCGACCAAAGCTAATAAAAGTGAGTTTACATTTAATGGTTACCTGAAGAAGAAGAGAAGCTTAGCTTAGCATAATTATTTCATTTACATATAAATAAAGTTTACTGTGTAAAAAGTATAATAATAAAATTATTATACATTTTATATAATAAACTTTATTTTTACTGTTATTGTCCGTTTTATTTATTTGTAGTAATATTTTTAATTAAAATTATAATAAATTATACCAGTTTAGTGTATTTGATTCCTTATATCTAACAATTTAATACTTTATGTTAACTGTGCACATCTATTCAAAAATTTGATTATAGTCTGGGTCTGTGTGTTTTAAATGTATTTGTGTCAGTTTAAGTATAAGTAGGTACAATTTAACCAAATTCAAAAAAGAGGAATTGCTCAATTCGGTTGATATATATTTTTTTATAGGTTGTATGTAAGACTTCAATATTGTATAAGGCAAAAGGCCAATGAATTATTGTTACCTAATAATATAATACGCTTTTACCCCATACAAAATGTAATATAATAAAAAAGTGTCATTTTCTTATTTTTACCTTAAACTGTTCTTCTAATTATTTTTCTGTAAAGGTGTTTTTATTTTTTTTATAAATAGAAAATTGGGATGGCCACCAAGATATTCTGAGGTGGGCATAGTCCATCCTTAGCTTGTAGATTAGAGAGTAAGGATCCTTTACCTACCCCACATGACGCGGGTGACATTTACATATAGACAAGAAAATTATCTACCTGTTTGTTAAGATTCATTTAAAATTATTATTGTTTACTATAATCCTTACAATATTTTAAAAATATTTACTTATTTGATAGCGCATACAGCTTATTTAGTGTTATGATTACTTTGTTTGTTTGCTTTGATGGAGAAAAGTAAACTTAATTTAAGCTGATTCTTACACATATAGAATATAGATAATTAATAACGTAATTAAGACCAAATTCGGCGTTAAGTTGCGCTACTCAACACGAATTGTCATTGATATCTACTTCTTCCGAGGGAAAAATCAAGCGAAATTTAAAAACTTATTTATAGAAACGATAATTTTTATAAATACTGGTTCGTTTATTAAATGATATGCACTTTTCAAGTGTTATGACCGAAGAGCCGAACTTTAAACCTTTCTTATATTCTAAGACCTGAAAGTTTTTCGGCGTATACACCCATTATTATATTGTTATTTTCGCAATGGATTCGACGATGGTTATAAGCTAAAATTATAAGAGAACCAAGGTAAGACCTCGTTCTTTCAAAACCCAGTATATACCTTGGTACATATAAAGTATAATCACTCGGAGGCCACGAATGTAGAGTTTGATGACAGTGGAGTGGCAAGAAAGTGAAAGGAGGAGAATTAAGGATTCAGGATTAAGAATGGAAAATTACGGATTTCTGATTACGGATTGAGCATTATGAATTACGAATGGGCTGTAGGATGTGGGTTCTGGGTTATATATTATTTATTATCGATCAACTACCGAAATCGATATTATGGCCGTCGTGGCGCAGCGGCACAACGGTGTGACTGTAACGCGACGGTTGTGGGTTCGATCCCCTCTCAAGGAAGTGAAACATTTATTTATTAGTATATTTCCATTTCTTCGCTTTGATGTCGAGGCAAGGGCGGTGTTGAGTTCTGCCACTCAACGCCGCGCTTTACCTCGACACCAGAGCGAAGAAATGGAAAAAAAATTTAAAACCTACAACCAGTTTCTTTTACAGTAACACTTTGTGCCCCTGAGCCAGGGCTGCCCTTTTCAGCATCACCTTATTTTGTCTTGTTACCAGAGCGACGGCATGAAAATAAACAATTAATTCATGCCTTCGAGTGCAACCTTCATAATTGTACTTCAAATAAATCGTAAAATTTATATGGAAAAACATTCTGATAACTAAAAAAAAACCGAGAACTGTCACTAGTCTCTGTAATTTAAATCCTCAACGACTTTGAAGCGTCATTTGATTCAACTGCGAAAGGAAAATATTGACTTATTACATTACAATATCATAATTGTTAGTTTTACAAATCCTATTGAAGATATTTTGACAAACATTGCCGTAATATGACACATTTCAAGGGAACACGCGTGTGTATGTATGTATGTTGGGTCTGCGGTCGTGGTTGTCTTCCTCAATAAAGCCTAATTATACGCCTTTCGTATAATAAGATAACTTATGACTATCGCTTTATACATTTCAGTAGTTTTTGTGTAAAACTGAAGCAAATATCCCCACAAACTCTCACATTTATAATATCAGTAGAATTACATATTAGTTTATTAATAGATATTGATAAAATAAATAGCTTTGATTTTTTACAAAAATTTACGATTTTTTAATATTTTTTTTAATATAATTTTACGTAACGCCTGATAAGATAATCTTAGCAAAAATGTATATTAACAACTCGAAAGTGTTGCTAATATAATCTCCTGACTTATGAAACGTAGTGACTAATAGTTTTGGCTTCCTTAAATAATATCAATTGGTTTCAGATTTAGTTCACGCTTTTCCGCTTAGTAGGGTGAATAGCTAACTTGTGTGAATACACTCCGTTCCTCATTTTCCACCTAATTTCTAAACATTGCGGTGAAATAAGCATAATTATCTATCAGGGCAGGGTAATAGTAAAATAATTGTCTATAGGAGAAAAACGAAAATAACTGTAATATAAAATTTCCTCATGTGTGGCTTGACGCTCACTTGGGTGTTTGAATGATTTTCATATTTCTGGTAACAGGACACAGCATAATATTAACGCCTCCCTCTGCCTACCTTGCTATATGGGACAGACAGCGTGATAATAAAAAAATATAGGTAAAATAAAATTACTTACGAACTTCCAATATAAAAATTTCTTCCAAGTCTTCCACTCCATCTCAAACTTCCCCATATCCAGTATCTCTTCGTGGATTTTTCTATAAAACTTCTGTATAATGGCCCAATAAAATGAGGTTTTTCGCACATTTCTTTATTAATTTTCATTATCTACTTGCAATTAAACAAATATTATCCAAAGTACAATTTGTCTCATTTAATATTATAGACAATAAGAGTGCTTACTCACTATTTTATTCTCTGTTCTTTCGAAGTTAGGATATGTATTTTTCGATATTATGCTGTTGACCCTATTGGCCTCTACAGCATCATCGCATTTTGTGGAAGGTGGAAATAGCTAGAAAAGCTCTGAGCTCCGAGCTAGGAGTCGCAAGGGTGTCTCTTGTGAGTCTCCTTGCGTCCTTCGCTCTTCAAGTCAGCCTACTGTAGGGCTGTAGACACCCTAATCCACGCCCATGGCGCTTGTGCAGCAGTTTAGCTGGTGGCTCGATATTGTACCCGATAAATGATTATCAAACACAAAATAAACAAAAACTAGTTATCAGTCTGTTTTTTTTAATCAATATTTATGTTTCTCGCAATTTCTATTCAATTTATCTATTTAATTGTCTTTAAAATAAATAGTGAACGGAAAAGTTAAGAGATCAAAAAAAATCTATTGAAATTTTAAATATATTTATAGAACATTTATATAACTTTATGACGTCAAACGTTCACAAATTATTCGACACACTTATGACTTAAATACAAATTTGCAATTAAAACCGTTTTAAAACACTAAAAAATAATTAAAAATCGACATGTTGAAGTAACGAGGCTATATATAAAACTGTGCTATTGTTCCCGCGTATAAACAGTCTGTCTGTACGTTTAAATAAGAACAAAAGTATGAAGTAAAGCGATATCGTAGACGCGATGGTTATGGATTCAATTTCTATTCGATCGACTTGTTTTTTATTTATTATTATCTTCCCCTTTTATCCCGTATATAGGAGATCAAGTTAAGTGGTACAGATGGCCCCTTGCTGACAGCCTCACATTGATAGGGGTCTCGCGAGGCCTCTTTAAATGCCACAACAAAACATATTGGCCAAACTCTTTTCATTAATGTTCTATCAAAGCAGATTTAGTAAAATATATATTACAAATCTTTACTATAGGAAATCGGTGAGGTAAAAAGTGGAATCTTTTTTTCAACTTACATGAAATTCAAATTCAAATAATTTTATTCAAAATAAGAAGATACAAGCTTCATTTATTGAACGTCAAACAATCTACCACCAGTTCACTAAAGTTAATGCCTCAGACCTGAGAAGAACCGGCGCAAGAAACGAGGCGGACCTTTTTTTAAGACAATTTTTTTTAAGTCATGCTTTTGAATATATCCCACCGCGTACTTATACCTTTTAATAGACTTCTGTTAAAGGAGGAGGTTATCAATTCGACTCTTTTGTTTATGTTTGTTACCTCAGAACATTTTACTGGTGAACCGATTTTGATGATTTTTTTTATTTGGAAGCTGATGCTTCCCGTGTGATCCCACTTAATTTGGTCCATTTCTGACAACTTTATCAACGAATTCAAATTCAAAATATTGTTTTTTCAAATAGACTATTATAAGCACTTTTGACTCAATATCCCGCGAACCGATTTCTATGATTTTTTTTTTTTGGGAGGATGCAAGGGTAGGTAGGTAGTTAAGAAAGTTTGATTGGGTTTTGATTATAGGATCCAATTAAAATTGGAGAAGACGTTCTTTGTGTTAAGAATCTTCTTTTTCCCTCTCAGAAGATCTGGGAAAAGAAATAAGTGGATTTCGTCTGAATTCAAGATTACATTACCTAAGGTAAGAAAATGTTCGGCGTTGTTGTGATGTTTCATGAATGGGTTTTACTTTCTAGAAGACGGGAAACGGAGTATCTTATTTCTTATTTTGTTAAGACAGACCAAAGAAGCATATTTTGTAAATAGGTTTAAAAAGTACAAAAATTAAGGCCGACGTGGCGCAGGGGCACAAGCGTGTGACTGTAAACGCTAACGTTGTGGATTTGATCCCCTCTCGGGGTAATGATATGTTTAGTATTGTCCTCTAGTAAAGAGCTCACCATTTTAATGGAATCATAGTGTGTTAACACTAAGGTTCTAGGTTTTTTCTGCCTACCCTGCTATGTGCGGGATACAGCGTGAAACTAAAATGAAGAAAGAAAGTATCAATAAATATAAACTGTACAAGAATGATACTTTTACTAGCGAGTAGAGTTAGGTGGCTTACACAATGTCACAGTGAAATAACAATATCTTATGTTAAACATTTTGTAATATTGATTAAATTTTAAATTAAAACATGAGAGAATGGTAAAAGTTTAATTTAGGAAAATGGCGCAGTGGCACAAGGGTATGACTGTAACGCGACGTTTGTGGGTTCGATCCCCACTCGAGGAAGTGAAATGTTTAAGTATATTTCTTCGCTCTGGTTTCGAGGTAAAGCGCGGCGTTGAGTTCTACCACTCAACACGCAATGCCTCCGGATTTCGGCAGAAAGTGGGGAACGGAATGTCTTAACATTAGGTTACCTCTGCCTTCCCTGCTGTGCACGGGACACAGTTTGAGCGTAATTTATTTATTTATTTTTAATATCAATATTTTTTTACGTGGTTATGACGTTACTTACTATAAGTTTAGATATACTTAAGAAGCGCTCTTGGCGCATCTAGACAGCATTTGATTGTAAACATGACGGTAGGGCGGAATGATTATTGTCATTTTTTTGACAATGCCCGCAGTTGAGTTTCAGCTCGCCACGTCGCCACTACCCCGGAGGGCAAGTATGAAGTGGTTAACCTTAGCGTTTGGCGCTCCGTTTTCTCTGACTATCCCGCTAGGGATAAGGCGTGAGGTTATATATATATTATATAATATTCAGTTGCCGTGTTAGTAATCAGTATGTGTATATACTAAATTTGTGAAATTTTGCAAGCTCAATTTGACCCACTTGCCGGCGTCCGATTGAAATTTGGATTGAAATTTGGGTTGGGTTGGGTTCACTTCTGATGATAATAAAATTACAAGTAATCAATATTGTTGTTAATTTTTATTAACAACAATATTGATGGCGGATTATATTTTTTTTGCACAGCCCACCTGATATGGATATCAATTGAAAGCGCTTGTTTTGCACCATGAAAATACTAAGAGTAGCTCTCTTACTCTTAACTGTTGTGTAAAATAATTATATCTTTTACAAAAAACCGACTTCCACTGGATTCCATAATCAGAACCTAACCAAACTCTCATCAAACTTCTCTTCAAATATTTCCTTTCCAAGAATAATAAAAATCGGTTGGCGTAACATTGAGTTATTCATGCATTTGTCGCGCACATACCTAATGCAAATTAAAGCCTCATGTGATTTTCTCATGGATAACATTATCAGAACTGGATCAAATAACAATGGGACCACACGGTAAGCATCAGCCTTCAAATGAGAAAAGAATAATCAAAATCGATTTCCCAAGTCAGAATTTCTGATGAAGAAGAATATTGTTGCAGATGACGTTGAAAACGTTCCCTTAGTTTTTAGGTACTTCGCTCCCTGTTCGCTTCGACGGCTCCACTCCACTCGCTTGTTAGTAAACCTAAAATGTATGAATGTCATTATTAGTGAATTTAATATAACGTTGTAGCGGTTTTCAAATTATTGTACATTATCTTAAAAAAACGTATTTAGTATGCTGTTTATGATTTCAAAATAACTGTAGATTTTCAAGTGCATACAGCTATTTACACTTAAGCACCAACAAACAACTTTACAAGTATTATCTATCTGACCTTCTGTTTATCCGGATTCTTCTCCAAAATCTCCGGAACAGCTGAACTAATTTAATAGATTCCCCCTGGAAGATATCCTGGAATTCCCACGAAGTATCCCAAAAAAACATGCTTCAAAGAAAGTAAAGCCGCGAGTGGGTCGCTAGTAAATTATAACAATATTGTATACCTAAGCAAACTATCGTTGAGGGTCGTAAGTTCAATACCCTTTAGGATAAGCATAAAACATTTTATTTGATAACTATCAATATTTTTAATTTCTGGCTTCAGTAAACAGATAATGTTTACGTCTGTATTTAAAATATATATTTTGGTAAATCTGAGGTCATCGTATCGCAGTGACATAGCGTATTTTAATTGGAAATTTTAGTTGTGGGTTCAATATCCACTCAGAAGGAATGCATTTAAATTACTTTCAGTTCCTAAGCGTCAATTGTTCAGCTCAACTAACGAATTAGGGAAAATAAAGAATGGTGCCGTGCATCAATATCAGACTGATCATGATCATGAATATTATATTGGTATTGAGTTCTAAAGAAGGCTGTGGGGTGTCATCGTAGTATATAACAGGTTCTTGGTGAGGCTGTCGCGGCGCAGTGGCAATCTGTACTTGCGATTATGAGTTCGATCCTCAGGCAGAGGAATGATTTTTAAAAAATCTAGTACACGAAGCGCGGTTACGCCACTCAAAACACAATGTTTCCAAAATTGGACGGAAAACGTGGAACATAGTGTCTAGACACTAGGTTTCTTCTGCTTACTCTCCGATGCGGAGAAAAGCCGTGACGCTAATATTTGTCATTCTAATTAAGAAAAAACTTTCTAGTACAATCTGAAATATAAAAAAATACCTATAAATATATTTAATGAAAAAAAAACGATTAATGTATAAAATTTTTAATTTATTTTTATAGCTAATATAAAATTATAATTTAAAACAATATATTTTATATAGCAACATCGCTTATTGTGAATTTTCAAATATATTGGCAACATTTATTTACACCAGTCAAATTTACTTACTATCTATACACGCATAAGATGAAAATTTCTCAATAAACCAGTTCGCAGTGGCCGTCCTGGCCTTCGCTCAGACGCATTTTGCACGCCGTTTGTTAGTGGCTCAAATAATTTATCAATCTTTCGTAATAATAACTCTATAAAATCTAATCGGTTTTTTTATTACTACTAAGCACAATGCAAAATCGTAAAACGTTATATATTTTTCTATTATTAAATTTCCTTGTGGTTATAAGTGGTTATAAATTGGAACAAGTGGTTGTTCTGAGCCGTCACAACATAAGGACTCCTTTAATTAAGAATTTGGAACAGTTCTCTTCCAATCCCTGGCCTGAATGGAAAGAAGCTGGAGTTTTAACTGACAAGGGAGCTAAATTAGAAGAAGACTTAGGTCTATATATTTCACGGTGGCTTCAGAATGAAACATTATTGTCCGAAGATTGCCAGAACGACTCTATTTTCATTTATTCCAATAGTATACAAAGGACCAGAGAATCAGCGAAGGCGTTCGTAAAAGGTGCGTTTCCAAAGTGCAATGTGACAGTTTATTCGATAAATTCTGACAACATGGATCCTTTGTTCAATCCTATTATACGTAACGATTCACTTATATTAAAAGATACCGTGATAAAAGAAATGAAGGCAGCTTTAGATGAATTAGAACTTAAAGAGTCTTACGATTTATTGGAGAAAATATTAGATCTTAAAAATTCTCCAGCGTGCAAGAATAATGACATATGCAGTTTTGACGTAAAAGATAAAATTGTATACGAAGTCGGGGAAGAACCAGATGTAATTGGGCCTTTACAACAAGGAAATACCATAGTTGATTCATTTCTAATGAGTTACTATGAAGGCAAGCCATCAGAAGACGTAGCTTGGGGTCAAATAAAAACAGATAAAAATTGGAAATTATTAACTAAAATCACGAAAGAAAATCAGAATGTACGATTCAATTTAACGGCTGCTGCCAAAGAAATTGCAAAACCATTAGTTGGTTACATGAAAAATATATTCGAGAAAGGTTCTCCGAAGTTCACTTTATTGCATGGACATGACGCGAATTTGAACTCTGTACTATCGGCCATAGGTTTTAAATATTACATATTACCAGATCAATACGAAACTACGCCTGTGGGGGGTAAATTAATCTTCGAGAAGTGGTCGCATGACAATGAATATTTTTTAAAAGTTAGTTTTGTTTACCAAAAAACTGAGCAATTAAGGGAAAGTACAAAATTATCTAAAATAAATCCCCCAGGTTGGGTCGAACTGGAGATAAGGGGATGCAGAAGAAACGGAAACGGTTATTGCTTATGGAATGACTTCATGAAGATAATACAATCAATATGAAATAGTAGTTTATTATTAGACAAATTACAATTTTGATAACAAATTAGTTATTTTATTTAATAATTCTTTAACTTCTTATATAAATGACGTAAGTGAGATATTAAATGTTATGATCTCGATAAAATGGGAATAACATGACGAAATCGTTGACGTCAACAACAATGTCGATTGTAAACGCGACGGTGGTTGGTTCGATTTTCACTAGGAATAATAAATTATTTTCATTTCCTCGTTCTGGTAGGCGGAGAATAAGGGAGTGTCTTAACACTAGGCTCCATCTACTCATACAGTGTAAAGATATCTATATCTATAAATTATCAGCTTCGCTCTGTATCCCACACACAGCAGGGTGGATAGGGAGAACTTAGTGTTAAGACACTCCGTGAATTCTGTAGCATATTGAGTGGCAAAATTCAACGCCGCGCTTTGTGTGTTTTTTTTAGTTCTTTTAAATATTATTTAATGTAAATTGTAGCATCACAGTTGTGCAAACCGGAAATTCATACGGAACCCTCGGTGGACGAGTCTTTTTTATATTGTTTTATTGTCATCGATCCTTGATAAATATGCAAAATTTTAAATTCTACTAAAAAAACTTCAAAGTCGGTCAAAATCAGGTCCAAAGTTTTTTTTACAAGTATACATAACTACATACATGCGACCAAAGCTAATAAAAGTGAGTTTACATTTAATGGTTAACTGAAGAAGAAGAGAAGCTTAGCTTAGCATAATTATTTCATTTACATATAAATAAAGTTTATTGTGTAAAAAGAATAATAATAAAGTTAATATACATTTTATAGAATAAACTTTATGTTATTGTCCTTTTTATTTATTTGAAATAATATTTTTAATGAAAATTATAAAATATTATACCAGTTTAGTGTATTTGATTCCTTATATCTAACAATTTAATACTTTATGTTAACTGTGCACATCTATTCAAAAATTTGATTATAGTCTGGGTCTGTGTGAATCTGTGAATTGTTTTGTTTC
>DWGR01004140.1:0-11429 GCA_018247715.1 Heliconius burneyi | reverse complement strand
TGATTTATGAGCCCTCTTGTGCCATTGCACTTGATTCAGATTGGGTTCATGGCCGTTCTGATATGTGGTAACAGTGTTTACTTTGTGGTGTTATAATTAATAATTATATTTATTGTTAGAGGCACAGCTAGAAAAGCAACTTCACTTAATATTAAACAATTAGCTGTAATATTTAATTATTATGCCATGTGTATCATATTTTACTATTATTGGGGACTATTATTTAATTATTGGGGAACGGAGTGTCTTAACACTAGGTTCCCTCTGCCTACACTGCTGTGTGCGGGATACAGCGTGAACCTGATTTTTTTTGTATCATATTTTGTTATTAATGTAAAGAATGAAGTATATAAAGCTTCAGTCTTTCAATTATTATAAATGTAAGTTTGTATTATATTTAAAAATGTTGTAGTTGTAATGACATTGAAATTTTACAATTCATTAAGAAAGATAACACAACAAATGATCTCAAGATTTATAAACTAAGTAGATCTTAACTTACAGCAGCTACCTACTATTATTTTTATATGCAATTGTAAACTTATTCTTGAGAAAAAAAATGGAGGAATCTATCTAAGAACAAATATTCGAAGCTGTAGAGAATAGTAAATGACAAAAAAATATATATATAAAATTATATTTTTATGTATAAGAAGTTTGAAAATGTACCTTCAAAAAAATTGTAATTAAGTTCCAAATTTCTATAAACATTGAAAGCAAAAAAATTATTATCCATAGAGGATATTATAATTAGTAATTGAATTAAAATAATAGTATGTTACCTATATATGATTTTCAAAATTCTCTCCTTTTCCTATGTCAATATATTTTTTCAATTTATTTTTTCTGTAAAATAAATAAAGAAATAACTAAGTAGCTGATACTCGTTAAAGGAAAATGCAATGAAGACATAAATCACGGAACCCACGACCTTGCCTCATAACATTCAATTTTATCGACTGCAATAAACCAACGAAATGGTTGAATCATCAACGTATCGATAAACACCTTGTAAATATTTTCCGTCCCTTTCACGCCAATTCAATTTGTAAAGGACAAAAAAGGATGGGTACGAGGTCTCTTCATTTTGTCGACACAGAAAATAGTTTATGGAGTTACAAAGAATGTTTGTTTTGATCGATTTTAAGCTTTATTTTTATGTTAAATAAGGTGCTTTTTAGATTTTGGGTTTGCAATTTTATAGGTTTCATATAGGTCCTTAAATTGCAATAACCATTTGTTTATAGATGTTAAAATGTCGGCGAACCTTTGTAAGATTTAATTTATGTTATGTTACAACACTCATTACTTATGTTAGTGTGAAATGTGAATATTTAATTATTATGACTTTATAATAGTTTGTACAGTAAAATATTATATCAAAAAGACCATACGTTTTTTAACAGATGAACTTGTAAAAAATTTTTGGTTTTTTAAATATTTTATTTTGAACATTAAACGTATTGTTTATTTCATTAAATAATACATTTTTTCTTCTGAAATTCAGCTTTTGGTAATATTTACGAATTTGTTTTATATACTTCATTTAATTCTAAATTTAAATTTGTTTAACATTAGTAATTTTGAAGGGACAAGAAAGGAGATTTTTATTTAGTACAAAACCAAAACTATCTTAATCGAACATAAGTTAGCATAACTTAAATTAGGTTGTAAATTACACAGGCTGCACTGCACCTTTACAAAAATCAAATCATTACCTTCTAATACTAAAATAAGTAAATTCAAAATTTGCCGCGCAAGCCAGCCATTTTGTTTTGGGCGGACACACTACTGGCCCCGCCCGTAGTAAGTACCACTCCCAGGCAACTCTGACGCAGCCCAACTCATTTGTTATATTGTATAGTGGGCGACTAAAGTTTAGGTATAGAGATTTTGGTTATTAATTCTATAATATTTTTTAGGGTAATCTTAAATGGGTAGAGTCGTAGTTGAAAATGTAATTTTCAATTTATACTTTGTTTAAAGTCACTGGTTTTTGGTATAATTGATAAATATGTTGAAATTATTTTAATTTTTGGCTTATATGAGTATTTTGAAATGAACTTCAGGAATAAACATGAAACTTTAGATATAAATTGCAAGCACATTTGAATACATAATAAAAACAACACACATATCTATCTATCTTTATGTAATAAGCTATAGCTAAAATTTATTTTCAAAATGTAGTTTCTATATGAATTTCCGGCCCAATTGATTGCAATTATTCGTTTTCTGTTTCTACCTAATTATAATTTAAATTTTTTTCATAATTAAACAAAGAAATATAAAGTCAGCTTCACGCTGTATCCCGCACAGGCTTAGGCAAGCTAGTCTTAACGCACTCCATTTCCCACTTTCTGCCCAATTCCGGAGGCATTGCGTGTTGAGTGGTTAGAACTCATAAATATTCAAAATAAAAAAAATGTTTAGTTTTTGTAAATAATAAGACGAATAGAATTAATTTACTCAATAACCAAGCACAGGTAATTTTTATCATATTTGCAATATTAAAATTAAAATACTAACTCTAAGATATTAAATCAACAATACCAAAACTTTGCATCAACGGATACAGCTCAAATGCATTTGAAGATGACGTCATCAGAATTACATCTTTCTCCTTTCCATATATGGTAAGTTATGTATATCTATCCTTGTCTTTATAATTTTGTACAACGTTCATCTTTAAATGTAACAGTAGAGGATGCTGGGTAGCTTAACGAGAGGGACGTATGTGGTGGTGTATATCTATACCTAGAGATATATCTATAGTATAGAAGTTGAATATACATGTAGTATCCACTTACGCAGATTTAAATATAGATAGACTTGTAACTGAAACTGAAAAATCCATGATTTGCAATTGACAAGTTAAATAAAAGATTTTTTGTTAGTATTCGTTAGGTACCTTTACCTATTATTAATGTTAGAAGATGGGCAAATGGGCTTAATTAGTTCAATTTATGTAAGTGATGTAAGCAATGATGTATAATAAAAGAAAAGTACATTTTAGTTATATACATGTGTCTACTTTTCTTAAATACTTATTACCTAATCTAAAAGAAAGTAAAATGAATAAATAACCTATAAAAATATTAAGGAATTATTACATTTTACACATTCATTACAAATAAGATTTGGACTCATAGTTCAAATCCATCGAAAAAACACAAAGACTTTAAATATTGTAGTTATTTATATCAAAAATATACTTACATGAACACCAAATCAACTCAGCGACTACAAACTATATCATAATCGTGCAATTATCAGATACTCTCGAAACGTCTACATATATCTCTACCCACCTTAATCCCTGCAATTGCAGCTCTTACATAAACGCAATTATATAATCATTAAGTGAGATAATGGGTCTCGATTAATGACAATTTAATGATAATATCATTACAAGAGCTTAACTCTAAAGCCGACAAAGTGTGAAAATACCATCATTAGGGTGTAAAAAATGATATCAAGATATGTGTTAAAAGACTAGAATTACTTTGTCAAGTATTATATATATGAATGTAAAGATGGAGTTACAGTTAGTCCAGAAACTTCCTACCCACGCTTGAACCGTTAAGGTAATTATGATGGTGTGCTTTTAACTATTAGATTCTTATAATTATTCTTATATTATATATATAATTCTCACGCAAGAAGTGCAAGGTATAAATAGATTAATTTTAATTATTTTCACAGGAGCTAGTCTATCTATAGATAAAAATAAATTAAACTCAATAAATATTTATTTTAATGTGTTAATCAATAGTTGGTAATTATTTGTGACCATCATGGCGCAATTTGACAGCATCTGACTGTAAGCATGATAGGTGTGGATTCCTGAACGAATTATTTTGAGTTTGCTGGGCTGACAAAGTTCCGCCACTCAACTCGTAATGCTTCGATTTCGAGTGTAAAGCTAAAAACGCAGTGCCTTAATACAAGCATACCTCTGTCTACCCTGCTTTGCAGTATAAATCGTGCAGCTGAAAAAATTAATATAACGAATAGGTCATTTAACTCAATAGGTACGTGATAGGTTTCTTTCAAGAACCCTGTAAGTATAAATTACTATTGCTAGTACGTTTTTATTTTTTTTACAATATATTAAAATAAATACAAGCTATAATAAAAAAAAACACGAAAACTTAATAATATGTTTGTAGGTATATACAATTCTAGATACAACTATAATAACGACTTCATCAGTGCAATCAGAAAAAATACTGACAGTCTAAGATTTTACATATATATTTTAAAAAAACCGTCACTGTACTTAACCGCCGGTAGTCCAAAATAGCTGCCGTCGGAAATAGACCCAGTCCAAAGATGCCGCTAAAATATCGTTATTTATAGTTTAGAGTATAGACATACTTATTACTTTATCACAATCAATTGTATGTCACTTGTAGGTCCGTTTGATATGATAGCTCACTTAGATACCTAAGATAAATAGGTTAGAAAAGAACAATATAAAAGGTAGATTTACCTACTTCAAGTCAAAAAGGTGTTGTTTTAAGTTATCATGTAAAATATATTATTGTTTAATTTGTTAATAAGTAAAATTCAAGTAAAATTCAATTCAATTCAGTTAAAACATATATACATATACTATACATAATATTAAACGAATACTTATAGTCTTCGTCTGAAAGACGTTAGCTAAATAAATTCAAAATGGAGTATTCATCATTTTAATTAATTTTTAAAACAAGAAAAGATAAATTCAAAATTACTATAGATTTAATGTTTTATTGATTCTAATCCAATCAAAATCAGCTTTACTCTGTTTCCCATACACAACAGGGTAGGCAAAGGGAACTAGTGTTAAGACACTCCACTCCCCATATTTCGCCGAACTCTAGAGGCATTTCGTGCTGAGTGGCGGAACTCAACGCCACATTTTACTTCGCCACCAAAGCGAAGAAATATAAATATAAATTAATTTCCTCGAATGGGGATAGAACCCATAACCAGTCGCGTTTAGAGTCTTTAGAACTTATTAATAGTAAGCCTCTGAAAATCGTTAACTTAATAAAAGAATAACTTAACACAAATATGTAGGTTCGGTAATTACTTAGACGATCTAAGACATCAATTCTATCAGTAACTTTAATATATTTATTTACATTTAAGGCGTTGAAGGTAATAAATAAAACGATCAGTTATGGTTCAAATTTATTTATTAAAAAGCCGATATAAAAAATATATAAATATTTTTTGTTTGAATTACCATTAATTACTTACCGTATGTAGGAAAGAGTATAAATGAGAGTTATAGCATTCATAAGGTTTTTGAGAAATTCTTTCTTTTGCACTTACAACTTAATCAACGGTTACTGTATTACATAAATTCATAAAAGGAATGAAAGAAAATATCTAAAAGACAAACTTTAACTAAAAAACTATGTATACAATAAAAAATACAAAATTAAGTCAGCTTCACGTTGTATCCCGCACACTGCAGGGTAGGGAGAGGGAACCTAATGTTAAGACACTCCGTTCCCAACTTTCTGCCGAATTCTGGAAGCATTGCGTGTTGAGTGGCAGAACTCTACGCCACGCTTCGCCTCGACACGACAGCAAAAAAAAATGGAAATATAAACGTAAACAAATATTTCACTTCCTCGAGTGGGGATCGAACCCACAACCGTCATTTTACAGCCACACCCTTGTGCCGTTGCGCCACATACTATACACTACAGCAATTATACAATACAATTTTTATTATTTCCGCTACTTTGGATAAAAAACAATGTGTTTTCGTCAAAATTTGCGTATAAAATTTGCGTAAATGTTTCTAGTTTTTAAATTATTAAAACTACTAAACATTAGTATTAACAAATACATTTTTTTAAATGACTCCAAGTATATATTCTCAAAATTAAACAATAAAATAACATTTTCATACAAACTGAAACATAAAAACAAACAAATCTAAATAATTTTACTCAGTGTATTGCTTAGTACATTAGTGCTAAGCTCTCCTTTGTGAAGTGAAGGTCGGCCCACATTACGTAGTCGTGATTAAAGTCACGCTTATTTACTTATGTCACTCGTACTCCACTAATGTCTCACTTTCGAATCGCAATACAGCGGTATGCATATATAATGCTTGTTATAATAATGTTAGTGATTCGTATTAATATCTTTGTTTGTTTATTTCATTAATTGTTATACATTTGTTCCATGTAAATTAGCACCTTATTTATATATAAATTTTTTTCTTTGCACGCTGTAGATGTTTTCAAATCATGTTTCTCATGAGTGCCGAAACACTACGCCACCATTGTTTATGCTTTCTTGTTATTAAAACAAGGATAAGAGTATGAAAATAATGAATTTCCCCAAGTAACAATCGAATTTAAAATCGTTCAATCGAATCGGATCATTTACAGGGTAGGGAAGAGGGTACTCTGTCGCTAAAGAAATGCAAGCACTAAGTGGCTGCCTGTGAGGAAGTCGTTGAATGTAAGGGCGCCCCTTGCGGAACTCGAACCTCGGCTTGCGGCCGTCGAGTGGACTGGATACACACGTTTACAGCTGTTTCCTCTTAATTAGTAATTTTTCTTAGAATACTAAACTTTTATTAACAGCTAGCATTACCACTATAAAACCTGTACAAAATTCAAATAAATTGTACATAATATATCCACAATTAATGTTAACATATTTTATATGACAAGTAAAACAAAACTGAAAATCTAAGAATATTTATGCAATAGTAGCAACAATATTGAAAATTTTCCTCTATAGTCAATTCAATATAGATTCTTGGTGGAACATTTAAATAGGTGGCTGTCGAACGCTTTCCGTTTAATATCCGCTCTGATTCTCATTCTGTAGTCTCGCTTGGGTCTGGACGGGACTTATTGAGTGTTGTATCTTGTATGAAATACGTTGTGAAAATGTATTTACATTTTATAATTAGGTTTTTTCTTGAAATGTTGTATACTCGTACATTTACTTCCAACGTCTTTCTAAAATAATAATAACCATAACATGACAGCTAATTAAAACTGGATATTCATGCTTTTCTAATTTTTAATTTGCATGTATTACTGCTACACTATTATTATAAAGGTAGAGTTTGTTTGGTTGAACGTGCTAATCTCAGGAACATATTTGTTTAAATCGAAAAAAAAAACTTTATATATCGAGGAATAATCCTTTATTAAATAACCGTATAAACTTTTTGATATAGAAATTTCACGTAAAGCTACCACGTACCCTTAAGATGTAATAATATGTGTCATTCTAAAACTTTCAGTCATTTCCATTTCAGCATCAGCAAAGCTGCAAGCAGGAGTTAGTAGATTATAAGTATCTCTGTTTCTCTTTCTTACTCTACAACCTCCACTTAATACCGTAATTCATTTATTATTAATAAACCACCATTACATTATTCACAAAGCCCAACTAGTAATTTAAATTCTATTTACCTTATACATAAACAAAGTACATGAAACGTTCTATCAATAAGGAATGTATACGTTTAAATAACTAATAATTCTATCGTATATAGCATCGTTGAAAGCAAGGCAGCTATTTCTAAGTTATGCGCCGGGCCCGCTGCGACCAGCGTGTGGTAATTTAATAAAGATAATCCCGTGATAAGATACACTACACCTATCTTATGTGTTCCAGGAGAATATTGTGGTTTAAAGTGTGCCTGGACTTGAGTGGTATCTTATTTATATGAGATTTTCTTTATTTTTCAGCTTCATACTGTATTCCAAATGTAGCAAGATAGGCAGAGAGCTGAGTATTAAGACACTCTATAGCCCAATTTCCGCGGGATTGCGAAGGCATTGTGTGTGGCTGAAGGCATTGTGAAATTCTGAAGGCGGCGGAACTCACCGCCGCCGTATACCTCTCTCTACACCAGAGCAAAGAAATGAAAATATGAATATGAAAAACTATTCAACTTATTGTAAAATGAATTGTGTTATTTAGTTGAAATTCAAAAAAAGAAACATAGTAAACCTACTTTTCCTTAAAATAAATATTAAAATATTACATTAGCTAACATTGAAGTAATTGATGATGATTTAATCTCTATATATAAGAAAACAGTAAAAATATTTTGTCGGTACATTCTGCGCAGGAACCTAATGTTAAGACACTTTCAAGCCAATTTTCGTGGCGTTACGTGTTGAGTCGCAGAACTAAACCTCACAATTTGTTTTGTAAACAGAGCAGAGAAAATAAAAACAATAATAATAATAATAAGTTAATGAAATATATTTTTATAATTAATCCGGAAAATATATTATTTCTGTGATATAAAATATAAATAATAACTAAATATAGTACCAAGCTAAACATTTTCCCACTTATATTTATGCTTATCGAGCGTATAGTTATATTATAATATCCTCTATAAATAAACTTTTCAGTTTGGCGTAGTGGCGGCGCAAAGGAACTCGTGTTTCGAGACAAAGGGCCAGATGTATGATTAATGCAGACTTCCCGCTAAGCTAACTGTGCGAGTCTACTGATTTGGATTTATGTACTAATCTTAGCTTGACTATGTCATTAGAAATTATAAAGCTATATGACATAAATACGTGTACGTGGTACTTTAGTTCTAACTCGATTCGAATTAACTTTTAGCTTCACACTGTATTCTTTATACGAGTATAGCACAGGTCCTGCAAATTAAGACATTACCATCCCCAAGTTTTACTGTAGAGCGAGGAATTTTATTATTTTTAAATTTCCTCGAGTGGGAATCGAACCTACAACCTAACGCGTTTACAGTAACTTTAAATAATTTAATATAATATAATAATATTTAATAATAACAGTTACATATAGATTATAATTCAAATAAACTTAAGTAAATAAACAAAATTAATTCAAATTGTCGTCACACCACCCGTTATCCGCTTTAAATTGCTTATTATGTATATGTATACCTTTCAATTTATGGATACCAGTATAAAGTGATCTCCCAATACCCCTCGATATCTTTATTTTAGAATTACATAAGGATATTTCATCTATGCTTAGGAGATATCGTTAAACTGGTTTTTGGTATCAAAGTTCGAGGTGAGCGGGTCCATTGTCGCGCTATTGATTAATGTTGTAGTTTATCTACCGATATGACTACAATGGCGTCTTACCCGAATACCTTAATGCGTTCCGCCTCTAGATTTTATTTACTATTTCTTTATTTATATAATTCTTAATAACATGTTGGTTTAATGAGGTTTTTCTTTTGCAGGTGCTGAGGCAGTTATCAGTTTGTAATCTGAAATTAAAAAGATATATATTAATTATCTAAATCTTTAATTAATGTAAAAATTTTCAAAAATAAAATAATTTTATTCATATCTAATCTTTGTGCAGTCCTCAAAAGTAAGTACTTTAGTTTCTCTACACTATAAGTAAGAATACATATATAAGTGATTGTGTTCTCCATTTTCCGCCTCTAAATTATTGTGAAGCGGAGAACATTGAACCTAGGCTTAAACCTAAAATAGCCTGAAGGTACGTAAATCGTAATATATTTATAGACTTTCGATATATGTATCCACTTTGTATTATTATATATTATTATATATTAAAGCTACATTTGAAATAATAAATATAAGTTTAATTTATATGATTCTATTTCACATACTTAAACTTACAATTTTCTCAATGTTTTTTAGTTTAGTGACGTAAATAGAGAAATTCAAAAACTAACACACATTATATTCCAACACTCTCTAAACACATATATATGTACAATACTTATAATGATCCGCATGCACTGGATATCTCCGCACGGACATATCCAAGGTTCAAACTACGACTTTCAAGCGATTTTCTTGCAAAACTTGTGACTTTGTGACTTTCTTCCCATTTCTCTTTAATTGTCTAAAATGTTATTCTGTTATTGTTTTTGTAAATAAAGTTGAAAATATATAAAACAATATCATTACAGTTTAAAAAAATATTAAATCAAACATTGTACCTTCACCTCAACTCTAGTGTATTTATAGCAGCAGCAGCAGCAGCAGCAGCAGAATGGGCAGACCCTAGTGTCAAGACACTATGTTCTTGTGGTCGTGTTGTATTTCAATAAAGTGAATCGCTGTTAAAAATAGTTTTATTTTTATATGACGTGTTCCTTTCTTTGTCAAATAAGACTTTAGTTAATACATTTTCAACAATATACACACATCGAAAGCAGTGAAAAACCTCAACCGTTAAAAAGGATGATAATCAGATAGATAAATAGATAAAATTCTTAATTGCATACACAAATTATAAGTAAACTTACAAAAAAATGAGAGAATCGATAGCTGTAGAAATATAACAAAGGCGACCTGAAGTACATCCACATCTAAGGCTACAGAACAAACCAACATCAACCGTCTCATGCGTAGGCAGCCTAAACGTCACTCACAAAAGACAAATTACATTGCAACCCAGTTTCATTCTATGCAAATGCTCTTTCCCATGTTTTGAACACTGATATCTCATATTGATTGATATGAATGTTTTATTGTCGCTATAGCGTGTGAGTTAACAATGACTGTAAGATGCGATCTCGCTATTGAGAAGGGAATATCTACATATGTCACATATGTTGTATGGATTTTTTCTTTACAGTTAATGATTGATAATGACGTTACGTACGTATGTCCGTACGTGCATTGTGATGAAGAAATATATTGTAAATAAGACTTGATGTTCTAGGTTCTTGTCGTATACTTTCATCGTCATCTCGAAATGTTCGTGCAAAATCAACATAAATAATTTAATAACTAAATTTACCTATATAATTGAGGCCGTCGTGGCGCAGTGGTACAAGGGTGTGACTGTAAAGCGAAGGTTGTGGGTTCGTTTCCCACTCGAGGAGGTCAAATATTTATTTTCCATTTCTTTGCTCTCGTGTCGAGGCTAAGCGCGGCGTTGAGTTCTGCCACTTAACACGCAATGTTTCCAGAATTCGGCAGAAAGTGGGGAACAGAATGTCTAAATACTAGATTTCCTCTGCCGTGTGCGGGTTGCAGCGTGAAGCTGATTTTTTTTAACCTATTTAATAAGGGATTGTTTGGAAAATATAATTTAAAGTCGTAGATAAATGTTATCTAGAATCAAGCTATTAATTCCATTCACACCCTACACGTACGAGTATCTAAGGTGTCAACAAAGTTTTCATCGAGAAGGGAGAGCTGGCTGCTTAATGTCAGGTGCAGGGCGAAGCAGGATGCGTCTGCTAATAATAAAACAACAGTTTCTTTTGTAAAATTATAGCAAAACATAACAAAGAAATAATAATATCGATGTATTTCTTTATATTAAAAGAAACTTTAATATCTTTTATCTCTTATCAGTTAGATACAAATGTGTAGTGGTCCTAGTCACCTAGTATGGAATCTTAAACAGAAATAAACGGTTGGAATTACAGGAAAGGAATAGTTAGT
>DWGR01004139.1:0-11430 GCA_018247715.1 Heliconius burneyi | reverse complement strand
TAGTAATATAGTCATATTACTGTACTGTTATACATCAGAATAACATAAATACTGTAATTTATATATGAAGAATTAGTATAATATTAGAAAAAGTTTAAACGGATGAAGCTGTTTGTGTCTCTACTACTAATTTATAATAATAAATAATATATTTATATATATATATATATATATATATATATACCTTTTTAGAACTTACGCATAACAATAACTGAATATTACTAAACTGAACTGAACTGAACTATGATGAATTTTATAATCACCTGATATAATAAATCAGTTTCACACTGTATCCCGCACACAGCAGGGCAGGCAGAGGGAACCTAGTCTTGAGACATTCCGTTCCCCACTTTCTGCCGAAATCTGGTGGCATTGAGTGTTGAGTGGCAGAACTCAACGTCGCGCTTTGCCTTGACACCAGAGCGTAGAAATGGAAACATAAACGTTAATTAATATATCATTTCCTCAAGTCAAGGGATCCACATACATATAAGAAATCATTACAAACTTACAATGAAAAGATTTTTGTGCTATCCAAGCATAACATATGCATTAATCATTTTTTTTACCAGATTATGTAAATTATTTAACGTTTGAATTGCTTACAATTATTGGGCAGGAAATGTACTATGTATACTTACTTATTTTCTATAAATAGATTGACTGACAGGGCGATAGATGAATGGAAACCGCAATATAGTACATTACAAGCTACTTTCACCCTAATTATCAATGTTCGTACTATTTTTATTATAAACATAATAACATATTTGAAATATTGTATTTGTGGGGAATGGAGTGTATTTACACTCTCTCTGAGAAAATTCATTTTCAGACAATTTATTTTTGAGATATAATGTAATTAATCTACAATTTATTGAAATTCACTCAAGTCATTGCACTTACAATAATTTTGTGATAACGTCTAGAGATTTGAAATTATTTTCACTTTAGAGGGAAAATTCTAATAAATGAAGATGTGTTGAATGAAATATTTTGAAGAGCTTAAATTTCAAATTTAATAGCTTCTCTTAAATTACTACTACTATAGGCTCACTTTTATTTTCTTATTAAATCAATCCTTTTGCATCTTATACACCATGGCCATGACTTTTCCAGAAGATTTGTATGACTTGACTTTATTATAGTAAATTCTTTGGAGTCTCTATTCTTCTTGTGCCATTGCAATGGACTCCAGTTTACTTTCAGAGTGATGGTGATAAGCCCACGTTTCATCTCCATTAACAATTCTATCGAAAGTATCCCTACAACATTCTATTAGCTTGCTTCTGTGGCGCCGATTAGCGGTATCTTTAAGTTAGTAGCAAGATTCTTGAAAGGGCATTCGGGCATCTTCAAGAGCAAATTTCTCGACTCAGAATTGAAGCGTGGGTAACAGCTCGAGCGAGGCCTCTCCTAACATAGTCGGCAGTTCAGTTACCAAAATTCAGTTCAGTAACCCTAATTTGAGACGATCTACAAAACCTCAAGAACTTGAAAAATCCCTAAATATCTTAAGGGTTATGAGGCGAACTAAAAGGTGAGGTGAATGTCGTGATATAAATCCTCATGTAATTTAGTTAAGTGTAAAAAACAAATATAAATATTTGTGTCTGTCGTTATCAATTTTACTATGTATCTGTATCTATCTGAATAAAGCCAATAATTTTTGGTTCTGTCTTTTGTTATCAGTGTAAATTTGACTTATTTGTCATTTTGTAATTTTTTTATTTGTTGTCGTATTCTAATTGGTGGCAGTTGTTGTTATAATATAGATTAATTGTTGTTAAAATGTTAATAATTCTAAATAGAATGGCCCTAAATTGCAATATTTTTTTAAAATATTTTTTTTAAATTAAATATTAATTGTTGTTTAACCAAAAAGTAAATGTTGATAGTCGTGTTTTTCAATCCTTGCGTTCTGGTTCGACGTAGAGTTGCGTTCAGTTCCGCTGCTAAACTCATCTCATGTCTGGTATTAAGGTGGAAAGTGGAAAACCTTTCTGTAAAGAGCCTAGCCTTTATGACGAGCGACTTCTTCTTTTGATAATTTTGTTATATTACATTACATATTAATCATATAAATATTTATCAACTACAACTTTTCTTTTTATTTTGTTTTATTAATTATACATTGTCTTAAGATAAAAATCAATTAAATTAATGTTTTTCACCTCCACCGGGTCACCTCGGTTGACCTTCGAAAATACAGAATCAAAGACTGGAGGAAGGTCACGTAAAAAGCACGAGGAACTCCCAGAGGTCATGTATGCTGAGGTTGATGACAGTGGACGAGGCGAAAGAGATTTGCAGACTGCCCTGTTAGAAACACATCGAGAAGCTAAATTAAACTAGATTCAATTAAATTAATGTTGCATCTCTCGTTTCCAGGAGCAAAGATTTTAGTGGGTTAAAATCCCAGCTGATCCCACATTCATTTATAATGATAATTTTAAATTTACGATACTTCTATACGGCCTCTCAGCAGTTTCATAAAATATTTGAATGATTTATTAGTTTTACATTTTGAAAGTTACTACAATAGTTTCCATGTAGATCGCCGAGAGGAAACAATCCGCGTACGAGCGACTCTTGCGACGAATACATTCGTCCGATTCAAGGTTTAATCAAACGGTTCAGCACAGTGCTGTGTGTACCGGCCCGGTACACAGACGCGTGGAGACATTTTCAATATTTATTTATCAAATAAAAGAAAAACGTAATCTTACCGCTGTTTGATCTTACTGTGAGGTTTTTGAGTGCAAAGTAAGTGTATAATTTTTTTATTAAATCTAATATGATTTACAATTATTAGATAATTTTCTTCGTGTTACAGTTTATTAGTCGTAAATGTTACGTGTACAGTTTTTTGCACTTTTGTTGAATGTTTGTTTTTCTTAGTATGGTTTTATTATCATTGATAAGTGCTATTCTAATAGATAAGTAGATAAATAACCATTTGTGATTTTCAATTTAGAATATAAAATGAGTTTGTTCTTTAATATAATAAAATTCATCAAATACCCACTTAATATTAACATTTTTTTCATTTTTTAAAATAGAAATATATTATTGTATTGTGAATGGTGCGTTTTTTAAAGTTTTTAACTGTGTTAATATACTTTTTAAATGACCAAACATATACCAACTTGACAATGACTTAAAATGATTAAATCGTAGAACCTGTTTCCAACTAAAACGTGATCGTCTCCAGAAATGAAATGATTTAAGTAGAAACTGCTATCTGATATTCGTATATCCGGACAAGGATGCAAGCCGCCCATTATTATAATTCTTGCTAATGATTCTCACAATTATTATTATTTTTTTCAATTATATAGCTTATTTTTCTCAGCATCGACTACAGGCTGCGGTTCTTAACCTTTATTTGTTATTACGTATCTTCACAGGTACTCAATAACTTAATGTAAAATAAAGATTTAAACTTTTTTGTAATTTGAGAATTATAATGTGATCTAAAGCTAAACATACAGCTTAGTAATTTACAAGGCTATCAATACGCAAACAATATTGTCGCATACAGGAAAACTAAATATGTAAAATTAAATATGATATAAGAAGAGAACACATAAGTAAATAATAGATTACGTATTATGTATTAGGGATACACATTACAAACAGTCTGACTAGCATTCTTTTTGATGGTCCAAAAAAAGTCTATATATATAAAATAAATTATCTTATTTTTTTTCTATTTTTTATTAAAAAAATGTATATTAATAATTATTATAGTTGTAACACGAACATTTTTAAAGCACCTTTTAATAGTCTGGTGCCCTAGAATTTTTACTGATAAAAGACCACACACCACCACTTCCAAACTAAATATATAATATGTTATTTGTTATTGTATCATATAAAATATATTACTTGTTTACATCTGAGAAATATATTTCATAAATTTACAGATTCGCATGGAAATCTTTTTGTCCTGATTTTATGATAATTGGTAATTGAAATTTAGTTTTATTTACTTATATACTATATACTACTACTATACTACTATGTACTACTACTACTATATACTATATTTCCATTTCTTCGCTTTAGCGTCGAGGCAAAAGCGCTGCGTTGAGTTCTGTCACTCAATAACAGAGTGTCTTACACTTACAATAGTTTCCCACTACCTTCCCTGTTATGTGCAGGATACATACAGCGTGAAGGTAAAAAAAAGAATAAGAATGTTTTATTCATTTAAAATTTCTTGTAGTTGATTAAATAAAATAAAATAAAAAGATACAAATGTAACTAAAGATATCGTCTTTTAATTATCAGAAAGAGAATAGACTTTAAAATATAGTACCGTACATATTAGCACCGTGTATAATTAAATTATTATATTTACATGTCATTTAATTTCAAAACAAAACATATGTTCAGTATATATAAGATAAGAATAAGCTTCCTTGTTTTTTAATGAAGGTCGCGACCTAGCCTCTTGCCCGCGATCCCTGAAGTCGTAAGAGACGTTAGGGTCAGGACATTTTGACGTACCGCGGACGTCATTCATTGAATGCCATGTAGGTATAGATAGCCCAGAGATTTTATAGAGTACTATAAGATACTTTATTCTACTTATGTTACCCAGCACCTACTTCATGACCCACTTCTTTTTCTAAGTATCTTTCAATGAAAATATGGATATATATTTTCATCATCATTGATGTACTCGTATATTATCTCTTCCTATAATCAGAAGAATTTGATTTTTGTTTACAATTACTTGCTAACCTTGCTGACCTCGGTGACCCTCGAAAACACAGTATCTCTCAGTGGCCTTCCTATTATTATAGATACTGGAGGAAGGTCACGTAAAAAGCACGAGGACAGCCAGCTTTCGGAGGTCCGTTCTCACTGGCTACCCCGCTAGGGATACGACATGACACTAAGAAAAAAAAGAAATCACTTATTGTTACAATATTTTTCAAACAGGGAGGGTCTCAAAAACTTATAAAAAATTATTCTGTCCTTTCCCAAAATGTGTGAATAACAATTTAATAATTTTAAAATATTTGATATTACGTCTTGAGTCTGTCGTGGCGCAGCGGCACCAGGGTGTGATTGTAACGCGACGGTTGTGGGTTCGATCCCCACGCGAGGAAGTGACATATTTATTTACGTTTATATTTCCAGTTCCTCGCTCTGGTGTCGAGGCAAAGCGCGGCGTTGAGTTCTGCCGCTCAACTTAACACTAGGTTCCCTCTGCCTACCCTGCTGTGTGCGGGATACAGCGTGAAGCTGATATTACTGCTTTTACTGTACAAAGTTATAAACCTTAACAAGTCGTCTGTTGCCAAACAATAATTTTCAATTATTGCATTACTTTATGGTCGCTGGAAATTACTTGCTCTAGGTAATTGAGAGATAAGAACCATCATAATTTCAGGAAATTTCGTTATCAGGATCATTTTTGATACTCATTATCAATTCACATTTTATTGCATTTTATCTACTTCAATATTTTGTTAAAGCCTTACGTTTAATTACTTACAGATGATGGAGTCCAATCCAGAACACATGAAATGTTTCCAGGAGCTGAAGGAATGGATAAATCGGCAACCGCACCTACCAAAAGACTTAGGTATTTATTACTTTTTCTATCTTCATACGTTTATGATTTTTATGCCTTATAAGTTAATCCTGCACATGTAGGGTGAATTATAAAATACCTTTTACTTCAAGTAAAAGAAAAAGTACGAAGCTCACTATATATTAAACGAATTTTTCAAAAGAGTCTTGAAATTAAATTACAAATATGTTATTTTACAAATATGCTAGTTCATACTGTTTAATAATATTTATATATATTTTTAGAGCAAGATGATCTTTTATTGTCCGTTTATACGTTGAAATCGTCGTTATATTTGTAATTCATTTAAAATTCATTATTAGTCGAGTTCCTGTTAGAAATATGAAAAAAAAGACAGAAATTGGTACAGAACCCTCAGTGGCCGAATCCGGCTCGCATTTTTTTTATTCGGAATTGTAATCGATTTATCGGAAACTTTACAAATCTTTTATTATCTACGTTATTTATTTACAACAAGTTATTGTCAGTTATCGGCTTTGCAATCATTTTTCTATTGCATGGTGTTACGTATAACGTATGTAGATGTTTATAAATGAAGATTGATACCTGACGGACTATCGAGTATTATAACAGTATTTTATAAATATTTTTAGTATAAACTACAGATTTTAAATATTATGAAATATAAGGCAGCGGCACAAGGGTGTGACTGTAACGCGACGGTTATGGGTTCAATCCCCACTCGAGGAAGTGAAATATTTACTTACGTTTATATTTCCAGTTCCTCGCTCTGGTGTCGAGGCAAAGCGTGGCGTTGAGTTCTGCCGCTCAACTTAACACTAGGTTCCCTCTGCCTACCCTGCTGTGTGCGTGATACATAATATTTAAATTATAGCGCTACTAAAGTATCGCGCGTACATTGTTGTTAATAATACCAACCTACTTAAATTTTATCTTAAATAGATTGTTTATATTGTTATAAAATATCTATTTATGTCAAGATTATTTATTATATATCATACAGAACTTGTTTCGGTACATTTTGATTAAAAAATCTAATAATTGAAAGTTTTAATACCATGTTTTTTTACTAGAACAGTTTTAGTTCAAACATAAGCGTGTAGCCAGCCCTGGCGTATTCTGTATAAAAGTAATGCTTATTAAAATATAATTGTTTTGATATCAAAACGAATTAATTTATAATGCATTTTTGTAAGAAGTACATTTGTTATCAGCCATCTTCCTTAATATGCAAAGTAGACTTCGTCAACCAGTGATAATTTAACCCTCCTCATATTAAAGATACCTAATATTGTGGCCAGGCCAGTGCAGGGATTGTTAAGGGCGTCTATCTCTACCCTAAAGGCTGTCAACGCACCTAGCCGTTCTGGTGTTACACGGGGTCGTGGGCGGGGGTGATGACTTACTATCAGTCTACGATAGTACGATGTCGGTATCGTACTATCAGGTGACCTGAACGCTCGAAATCTTTTCCATAAAAAAGAAACGCGACGGGCTGTCAAACGGAGTGTCTTAAAATTAGGTTTCTTCTATCATGCTATTTGTGGGATACAGAGTGAACCAACTATACCAACATAGAACTGGCCATATCATCATACACTGGCCCTGGTCAAATGACAATACCACTCATAGAAAATTTAAATATGTGATTTTAACATATTGTATTTATTAAGTCACGAATAAGTTATTATTTTCAAGGTGGTTTCTTACTTCCTTCTATAATCTGAGGTTCATAAAGAATTATGTATATTAACTAGTTCTAAACTATTGAGACAAAAATACAAACAATCGACGGTAGTTGTTATTTTTATACAACTGTTGTGATATGCATTTGACGCTATTAATGTTAATCGTATAAAAGAAATATGTTTTGTACTAACTAGTAGTCCCTGCGCGGCTTCGCCCGCTTCTTATTTATTTAATTGTATTTAAGAAAAATTGGTTCGTTATTTTAGTTTGTTTATTTATACTGTTGTAATATACTTAATAAACCATAATGTTAACCTTTTGGGATCTTATTTGATATTTTTTACGAATGTTTGTATTTAATATGGAAAATGTATTGTTATTTTATGCAGTTTTTACTAGCAAATCTTCTAGAATAAAAAACCTGACAAGCGCGAGTCAGCCTCCTCCATCGATTTAAATTTCATAATTCCATTCTAGCTGCCAAATTTCATAATTCCAGTCATCCAAATTCTAGGTTATAAAACGCGTTTTTTGCGATATAACGGCCTTATTATTTTTTAAGTAAATGTAGAAATACGATTATTTCAAGAAATCAAGGGACCGTGGATCTAAGTATATATATGGTTTGAATTTCAGCTCGATATCTTCAAGTGTTTCTGAGATAAAGGCTTTTGACAGACAGACAGACAGACGTATTACAACGAAGATAACTTATAAGTTCCTTTTTTCCTTAAGATTTACGGAACCTTAAAAGTAACCTATATGTGGCCTATATTGGTCAGTGAAGTGAAATCAGTTCAGCTATTAGGAGATTTTTTTACTGCTTATTATACGAGACGTATTATATAGTATTATATATGATAAATATTGTTGCAAGTGTTTTTTCTATATTTTTATAAGTAAAGCAAATACAATAATTTTAACTATCATTGTGTAGACAGAGGGGTAAGAATTTGACAGAGTTATAGTTTAAATAATGCATAAAAAATACGTTAATTTAATAAAAATATAATAAATACGTAGTTTGTGGCTCATACACGAACGACTGTAAACGCGACACAGAGATAGGTAGAATTGATATATTTTATGTTTTCTTTTTTCGCTCTGGTATTGAGATAAAGCGCGGCGTCAAGTTCCGCAAGCATACACGCACTGCCTCCAGAATTAACGGAAAATAGGAAACCGAAGTGTCTTAATGGGAACAGAGTATCTTAACATTAGGTTCTCCGGTTCCTTTTCTATCCTATCATATATTTATCAATATAATAACATACGTTGCTATGGCAATGCGTATTATTATACGCGTCAACGAGTCTTCTAATATGTATACTTGCATAGTCATATCAACAAGCTAAATCAACGGCAAATAGCGGTTTAAAAAAATACGTCTGTTTGAACAGCTATATATATTTATACAATCACTAATTACAATATAATTTAAATTATGGGACTTAATTGCATATGTTTTTTAACATAATAATGAAAAACCATTGCAATGACGCAAATCAAACGAGTCATTCTCTGTGACGGAAGTAGTTTTTAAATTAAATGTTGGTGGTTGAGTGGTAGGTACACCGCCATGACTGTTACAAAATATACTTTCCATGACTATTACAAAATATAAGTATATTTTGACCATGACCGACTTTACTAAATATTTCTTTGCTATCTGATTTTGCTTGCTGAGGCCGTCGTGGCGCAGCGGAACGTGGGTGTAACTGTAACGCGACGGTGTGAGTTCGATCCCCACTCGACGAAGTGAAATATTTATTTACGTTTATATTTCCATTTCTTCGCTCTGGTGTCGAGACAAAGCGCGACGTTGAGTTGTACCACTCAACACGCAATGTCTCAAGCATTGGGCAGAAAGTGGGGAACGGAATGTCTTAACACTCGGTTCCCTCTGCCTACCTGCTATGTGCGGGATACAGCGTGAAGCTGAAGCTATCATATCAAAAAGTATTTTAACTTTTATAGACTTTCCTTAACGTATTAAATTAGCTAAGTAACTTTTTAAACATTTACTTAAAAGTATAGTTACGTCATGCTATAAAAAATGAGCTTCATCATTCATACTAGGGTATGCAGAAGGGTATTGAGTGGCGGAACTCAGCTTTGGTACCGGAAAAAAGATATATTAGGAAATTATAAATCATAACCCTCGAGTGGGGATCGAACTAACAACCATCTCGTTACGATCACACTCTGAGCCCTTGCACCACGACGGGCTCATGAATTTCTGTTTTTTTTACTAGACTAGATTTCTTGGACACCCTAGCTGCCCATGGTAACTCTAACCGCAGGTACTGTGGGTTTATATAAGAACAAATAAATAATATTCTTCAAGAAACTGATAACTACAGAAATAATAATTTTACACTTTATTCTTTCTGTAGTTTCTGAGATTAGTGCACTCAGCTAAAAAAAATTTCTAGTTTATAATCAGTAGATATTTATATTTATTTTATTTATTTATTATAGTTCGTTACTATGTAAATATCTTCAATGTGACTATGTAAATCAAATATAATAAAACAAATATGGTGAAGCAAATATTATTGTAAGCATATATTTTTTTCTTTGTGCTGTTGTTCTCGTCTGTTTATACTTTATACCTAGCTTTATACCGAGTTATTAGTCATGAGAGAGGCCAGTCATGGCGCAGGGCCACAACGTGTGCTGCAAAATCCACTGGTTGTGGGTTCGATCCCCACTTGAGAAAAGAAAATATTTATTTAAATTTATATTTCCATTTCTTCGCTCTGGTGCCCAGGCAAAAGCGTGGCGTTGAGTTCCGCCACTCAACACGCAATGCGTCCAAAATTCGGCGGAAAGTGGACAACGGAATGTCTTAAATACGAGGTTCCCTCTACCTATGTGCGGGATACAGCGTGAAACTCATTTGAATCTATGTAATTAAATAATCTTCCTTTTAGATGATTATTTTTAAAATTATTCTAAACATTTACAGACGATAATCTTATACTACGCTTCGCGCATAGCTGTTACTATGATTTGGAGAAGGCGAAGACGACAGTGGAAATGTTCTTTTCTATCAGAGGAACTTGCACGGATCTTGTAACGAATAGAGATCCTCAATCAGCTCAGATGCAAAAGATATTAAAAATTATGTAAGTTTTCCGCTTCCGCTTTCCGCTGTATTCCGCAGACAGCAGGATAGGTTAAAACACTTCGTTTCCCAAAATGCCGAATTTTGGAGGAATCACGTGTTGAGGGGCAGGATCTGAGATTCTCTTTACTTACCTTGCCTACATGAAATTCCAGTAAAAATTGAAATCTTACATCACACCTTGTGATGCACACAGAGCAGGGTAACACATTGGCAGATTATCATATTTTCGAGCTGCATGCTATTTGGCTCCTACCATTACAAACTTTCCATCCCATCTTGAACCAGATCCCTAGATCTTGACTTGCTGTTAATACCGCCACATCAATACTATGACATACTTACGTTTTTGTTGGACAGTCGCTACTATGTAAGTATATAATATACAGACAAAGAACATAAGATTTTTTTTTGTTTTTCAGAAATATTGGACAAATCTCGATGTCAGGCAATCGATGTTTGTGGTTGTATCAAATAAATGACCCGGGATTGGATAACTACGACTATATCTCAGATGCCAAACTCTTTTTCCTTGCAACTGATTGTCGATTCATTGAGGCAGTTGATTTACCCGAAGAAGATATAGTGTTATTGGATGTGAAAGATTTAACTTTAAAATTTTTAACCAAATTGAATCTGTCAGCAGCAAGAAAATTGTCTAAATATCAGGAAGTAAGTAAAATAGAAGACAATTAAATTATCATATAAGGTAGAGTCCGCTATAGTGCATAGGTCTTCCCCACAGTGGAGTAGAGCGCCCCCCAGACGAACCCATTTAATCTCATATATATTAAACACATAAATTTAAACAGTTGGTAGTAGCGCCCGGGGCATGATGGCGCCCTTTGCCCCCCATCCCCCGCTTACTAAGCCTCTGCTTCCCCAAGGATGTCCACGTCGATCGCTACTACACTACCTTCATCCAGCGGTAATAAATAAGTGAATAAACAATATCCTAAAATGTACGTCGGCGAGTTTTAAATTAAAATTTACTATGAGACTCTAATTAAGTGCAATAAAAAGATTTTTTATGATCTCC
>DWGR01004138.1:0-11431 GCA_018247715.1 Heliconius burneyi | reverse complement strand
ACACCCTTGTGGCGCAGTAGGACGGAGGCAGTGGCGATGGCTGTGTGGTCGAACCCTAGTCTTGCTAGGAGTGACCAGTTGACTAATAACTACATAGTACATATTTAAATATTAGTTAATACATGCTTTATACATTTTCAGAGAAAACTAATGTATTTATTAGTTCTCTCTGAATATGATTATCCCGTTAGTCTTTTAAGCATATCTTTATAGTGTTGATTTTTTGTGTTAGCGATTATAAAATAGAAGCCACCGAGACGCAGCGGTGCAGCACCGGCTGTGGGCTAAGTTTACACTTCAGGGAAATAAAAATTCTGGTAATAAGATGAAACGCGTTTTCGCCGCTTTACACGCAGACCCGATAATTAGGCTTTTACATTAGTTTTTATTCTGCCTACCCTGCTGCATACAGGAGACAGCGTGACACTAAAAAAGTAATAAATGACTGACAATATTTCAAAAATAACAATTACAGTTACTCTTTATAAAATACCTATAAACTCAATTTATAAACGAGAAAAACATAAGCACTAGATGTTCGCTCTCGAATGCAAGTGTAAAAGCTTCATCACGTACTCGTTTTTCTGTTACAAGGTGCTAAGGTGCGATTTCATTTTGCTAAGAGCTTTCCAGGTAACCATCAATCCCGTATACGGCTGTGTGTCTACTTCTGTATTGATTAGTTTTAAAAAAGTTGATTGTTGTCAAAGCAAATAAGTCCAGCTAGATAGAGAGCAAAAGGGACTTATTGTTTTTTTAAGATCCGAAAATAAATGATCTTCTTTTTTATACCTTTTCATTTCTTTTTTGGCATTTCCCACTATAGCAATTGCTAGTGGGTTTAATATAAACGTAAAATTTATTATAACAAACTTACACAGCTATGTTATAAGGTGCGGCGCAGTGGCACAAAGTGTGACTGATAACACAATAGTAATGGGAGTAATTTCCATTTCATTTCATCTGGTTAGAAGACAAAACGTAGTGTTGAGTTCCGCAAAATTAACTTAAAAATAAACAAGATCCACACAATTTCACCCACATATTTATTATAAGCACAAATACAATACGAAAGCTTAAGTCGATAGCATTCCTTAAACCAGTTGAGATTTTAAATAAGAAAAGAAATTTGGTGCGCTCGCGTCCCGCTCTCGTACCGTTAGCGCGTAACTGTTCACACAGTGGCTTGTAAGTTTTATTAAAAAACAAAAGATTAATTAATGTATTGAAATTTCTTTGTAACGCGTCGGAGATAATTATTGTACCACTTTTCTTTTGATAATCGATCATATAAATTTATATGCATATAAATTTATAAGGAAACTACTTTGTGGTGCAGTTGTCGTGGTTTCCAAGAGGCAGGGATTTATTTCCCTGTCAAATTGAAAAGAAATATATGTTGTTCAAAAAACTTATTTTTCTTTTAAAGATATAATCCAAGATATAAACTAGTACTTGAAAATTGTTCATAAATATTAATAAATAGTATACATATATAATTTAATCAATCGTTCTTGCCCAATGATAATTCGAAATAATTATTTTTGGATAGCGAATTTTTTTTAATAACGGTTACTAGGGGCGGGAGTGCTTCGATTGTTTCCAAAAAGGGCTTCAAATGCCGCTACGTGAAACACAAATGGTTTTAAAATACGTTTTATAATATGATATATTTAAATAGATGCCTTAACATCCTTATTGAGTGAATTCAACGCTTTCATTGTATTACCAGACCGACAAATGAAACAATTTATTCCTCCAAGTGGATATCGAACCCGCAACCCGATGGTTGTCTCTTACAATGAGACGCTGTCCCTCAACACCACGTTAATAATAACAGTTAAAAACCAAGTGAATTGTAAACAAAACCAATCCTGACTGCAAAAACGAAATTCACATTTGAGGTCGTATTGGCGGTGGTGGGTTTAATTCACTGCAGTCGGGTAGAAACTCATTTTAATATGTACATGTATATCAAAAATAAAAAAATATTAGACGTTAGTTATATAATTTAAAAATATATCCTCAGTTTTTTTTACATTTCTTAGTACATAATCAATCCTCATTACATATTAACTCAATGTGACCCACGCTGTCCTCATTAGCATCACACGTTAGTCTACAGTCTGCTGGGTACGCGTGGGACGAAGCCGTAGGAACCGATTTATAATAACTTTATTAGGTTTTGTTATTTATTTATTTTTTTTTTCATATACAATATAAGAGCGTCGTGGCGCAGCGGTACAGTAGTCCATAGTAAGCGCAGCAGGTGTGAGTGCGGTTCCTACTGTGGATAATGTATGACTTCTCTTCTCCTCTCTGGTACTAGGTGGTACTCGCCCCGCTGCCTACTCAGGACTACCGATGATATGCGCAGCATCTGTAACTTACCTAAATTGTTCACTCTGTAATAAGTCACTTTGCTTGAAAACGACTTTCTTGTTGTAATTATTATATAAATTTAATGAAAATCGAGAGTCGGATCTAATAATTTTATCAGCGAAACAATCGACGAAAAAAAATATATCCGAGATTTTAAATTACTCAAAATCAAGTATACATAATAATTATAATAAATAATTAAGCCCTTTATTAACAATCTCATATTTACATATCAGTTTCTATCTGTTAGTTAGTCTTAAATTAATGTTAATATGAAATATTTTATGCTCTTAATGCTAGTGTTAGTATTTTTAGTCTAGTTATTAGATGTGAACCCCTGTTTGGGTAAAGGCCTCCTCCATCCTCTTCCGTTCCTCTCTATTTACTGCTGCAGATGTAATATCACATTTTATGCTTCTAGTGCGTAAGTAAGTTCTTAATATATCTCTGTTGTCGATAAAGATCTTACGTTATTTGTGCAAATTTTAAATATATCTTTTCTTTTTTGGTTTATATTAGTTGACTGATTTATGGATGAAGGGTGGTGGTCTGTTTTCCCACGACGACCACTCGGCTTGGGAAATATATACATAATAATATATGTTTTTATAGAAAGCTACGTATTGAAATCTATTTATGTAAGCATTTTTAAGCTTCGTGGTGTATCCCGCTCGCGGCAGCGTAGGCAGAGGAAACCGCGTGCTAACATGCTCCGTTCTCAACTTTCCGCAGAATTCTGAAGGCATTACGTATTGAGTGGCGGAACTCAACACCGCGCTTTGCCTCGAAATCAGAGCTAAGAAATGAAAATATAAATTTAAATAAATAACAAAAATTTAAATCTCGGATATTACAATTATTTTAATAAAAAGAAGGGGTCAGGGCCGCAGCTATGACCTGCACACAACCGGTTTACTTCTGTTCATACATTAGAATCGTATAAAATTTTATTGCTCGATCATATATTCATAATATAACCTTTATATCACCTTTGATTATGATGACAGAGTAAAGTAGTATAATTAAAGTAGGAACGAAACTTTTATTAGGGACAGTCTTAAAAAAAATTGACAAGTTCAATCTTTATTACTTCCTTAAGTAATTATATTTTCTTTCCGCTGCGTTAAGTTCCGCCAGATAACTTGCAATATCTAGCAATCTTAAATTTAAGATTAATTTAGGCTTTTTGCTGTGATCTGTTTATATATTTCTATTATTTGTCTCTTCTTCATTCTGGTGTTAATCTCGGCTATTGCCAGGGTCTGCCTTCCTGCTCAATCTACTCCACTTTGCACGGTCTTTAACGTCCTCGGTGGTAAGACCATTGGCTCTCATGTCCTGCGTCACGACATCCAACCAGCGCTTTCTTGGGCGTCCGAGAGGTCTCACTTCAGGGACTGACATAGCAAGGCACTTGCATCAACCGTAGTTTGAAACCTGGATTTCATTGAAATTAATTTATTTTGAAATAAATTAAATCTGGATACCTCTATATGATGTTGAGAAAGATGTCATAATATACTGACAGGCAGAAAAGCAACAATATGATTCGTTTAAGGTTCCGTTCTATATTTTGAGGTAGGTACGGAACACTAAAGATAACTATAACATTCAACTTAACAGATAGTTACAATGTATTTAACAGTTCAGTTAAAACTGTGAAGTAATATTTAACTCGTCGGCTTCCTGTCGTTGCATAGAATTATCCCGTCATCACTAAACTAGAGGTGCATGTTTATTTTTCTAATTGCTACTTTGAACGGAAGGGAGATTGTAAATCAATTATAATTGAATATATGAGACTATCTTGGTCCAAATTAGACCAGATATGATGTACTATGAAGTTGCAAGGTTTACTTAAAGTTTTTTCCCTACGAATATGAGTAAAAAAAATCATTACTATAAAAATATTCAAAATTGTTAGTTCATAATTAACTTTAAATATGTAATTCAGAAGGAAGCATGCCGTTTGTGCGAACCGGTGGGCGACGGTCGTGGGTTCGATACTCATCAGTGGAAATGAAAATATTAAATACTCGCTCTGGTAAGTAGATGGCACTGCGTTGAGTTACTCACACGCAATGTGTCCGGAATTGGACGGAAGGTGGGAACCGGAAGTGTCTTAAGTGGGAACGGAATCGCATAATACTATGTTACTAAATTTTAAACGTATAGAATGCAGCGTAAAGCTTAAATAAACACTGTGACCTGCAAAGCTAGTTTAATGTATAGATCATATTGTTACAGGCGGAGGAATTGAACACGCTCGTGGGAGATGCGTTCCGAATGGCGTTCGCGTCGCAGCTGCAACCTTCCGCGCCGCTCTGGGTATGTTACTTTAACTCAATATATGCTTATTTATTTAATAAATTAATATTTTATAATAATTTATTTCATTTTTTGAAATTTATTTGAAACTCTTTAACCACATTATTCGCCTATATTTAGCAATCTACCAATTACGGTTTCTTTGTTAGGATAAAGTCTGTGTAAGGATAAAGTCTGTGTAAGGATAAAGAGTGAAACTATTATCTATTTATAGTTCCAAGATAAAAAATATCAATCTATACGTAAAGTTTATAAATAAGTGTAGAATATAGAACTGAGTGACTTACCACTACATATTGTATGTTTATTGTCTGTCTATGCAAATGGCAAGTGCGCGGAAAATTACTCTTAAGATATTTATGCAGAAATTCCTTCACATCTTTTTACCGCTCAGGACTTATCTAGGGAAAAGTTGAGATGAATTTTAAAATGTTTTACAAAATTGCCTCTTGCATTTCAATTTGTCTGAGATACCTTGCTGTTAGATTCGAAACATTTTAATGAAATTGATAAGTAGTTCGCAAAATATTGTAAAACATGTTTAATATTGAACTAATGTCGATAAAATATTGTTTCGTAGTAATAATAAAAAAGTTACGCAGTGGAATAAGGTCTGGTATGAAGGTGATGGCTGCGGGTTCTATTTCCACTTGGGGCCATAACTGTTTGAGGTCAGTCACATCGCGGGGCCACAAGCAGACGTTGTGAGACGCAACAGTTTGTAGGTTCGATTCCACTCGAGGAAATGAAATATTTCATAATTTTACTTCATCGCTTTGGTATCGAGACAAAACGCCTCCAGAATTCTTTTTTTTTTCTTTATGGAAAAAAGCATGGAAAACGAGTGTACGGGTCACCTGATAGTAAGTGATCACCGCCGCCCACGACACCGCGTAACACCAGAGGAGCTACTGGTGCGTTGCCAGCTTTTGAGGCGGTTGGGCGCCGGAGCCCGGCATTACCTAATGCGAAACGCAGTGGCATAAAGCCACTACTTCACGCCGGTTTTAAATGACGGGGGTGTTAATGATCCGGTCGAGTCTGCCCATGCGTGTCGCCATTGCTGGCGGCGTGACTCTCCCACTCGTATTCAACGGAAAGTTGGTATAGAAAGTGTTTTAATGAGAACGAAGTATTTAAACACTACATTTTCAGGTTCTCTCTACCTACCCTGTTGTAAAGATGCAGCGTCGAACTAAAAAATATACCTACAGACATACATACCTACATAAGCACCCAACACGAAAACACAAAATTACCATACAAAAAGCATTTAAAAGACACTTGCTACATCGTAAGCAGTAAATCTATACCATAGTACTCGTAGAGCACCACCACCCTTTAATTTGTGCTCGTTTAATTAAGTTGATTGCGGCAGAGAAAGTTAATGTTTCGAATTTATTTGTCCCCTTGAACAATGGAGAGCGGTGAGTTGACGCCAAATTAGAGTTGCTCTGCTGATTTGAGTAATTACTTCGTAATTAAATAATTGGAGTAAAAACGCTTGGAAATAATTAATTTAGCATTGTTCAATGTTTTTACACGGTTTCAATATAGTCTTGTGTTATTTTTTAATTTTGGTTGAATATTTATGAAGTCCTCACACTTGAATATGTATTTTAGAAGAATTAAGTTGACATTTTCTTTAGCTTCACGCTGTATCTCGTACATATTAGGGTAGGCAGAGAGAACTTAGTGTTCAGACACTCCATTCCCATTAAGGCACTTCTGATCCCCATTTTCTGCCCAACTCTGGAGGCACTACGAATTAAGTAGAGGAACTCAACGCTACGTTTTTGTCTCGTTATCAGCGCGACGTTTTGGTATGACAAGGGGCGGCGTTAAACTCGGTGGAGTCTAACGCCACGTCTAAAATAGAGAAAGGAGTGTACCTATACAAGGTCTAACTGCCTTGGCTGCATGCAAAAGGGGCGTAAGTAAAAAATCAAATATAATATTCGCAAGTATACGCACAACGTTTAAAGTTAACCATTTACTTACGGTTATTGAGTTCCTGCGGAGTTCAACAAACTAAACAACCGTGAGAAACTTATAAAGATTTTGTTGTACGATAGGCATTACGATTTTTTTTAGCTTCACGGCCTATGGCAGGGTAGGCAGAGGGAACCTGGGAACCTAGTGCTAAGATACTCTGTCCTCATTCATATATTTCCGTTCCCATTTCCACAAAATAATGTGTATAACTTGGTCAAGAAGTAAGGCAGCTTAACGCTTTTCATGAACAGCAGAGTAGTTAGAGAAAACCAAGTGTTGACTCTCCGCTTGCCTCCTAATTTTTGAGATTTTTTGTGTTAATTTTAACTTTTACAACATTCAGATTTTGCACTGATGCGCGATGACAACTGCCTCTGCCAACCTATTTGCAAATCTGAGGTTCAATTAAATAATGAATGGAGGCTTGTAGATATTTTATTGGTTCACTCTTTTCTAACTTTTCTCCTATAATTTTTAATATTGTGTAACAAGGCCGCAAAGATTACAGATATATGTATAAATATTCAACCAGGCACTACTGCGCCATGACGAGTTCACATAAACTGTCATTTACATATTATAATTGATGATACTATAAAGATGATTAATTAGTTTACTTAAGTTGATAATACATTATATACATATATGCATACACAGAAATTTAACATTTTTTTGTTAATATATCAAGTTTCAAATGGCATGTGATTACTAGTTTACAGCATGAGAGCAGTCGTGGCGCAGGAGCACCAAGTACCGACAAGCACCGACAAGATGCGTGTTCGATCCTATTCGAGGAGATGAAATATTTACCTTACCTTACTACTTACCTATTTTTATATGAAAATCCATTTTAATAAATGACTTAATTAAGATTTCCCCATAATACGCAAAGTGTAGGCGTTATATAATTAATAAATTCTAAACATATACTTTCTTTGCTAACCAGTATATATATATATTTATTTTCTCGCGTGTCGAAAGGTCAACAATGCGGGAGTCAGGTTTCGTGTGGAGAGCCACTAAACAAGACCTAGCTATTAATACCCGCCCTGCTTTATTGTTAAAAGCTGCTGCTTGCTGTCTAAAGCATGGGTGATAGCGGGCTTAAATTGGCTCAATATTTGTTGAATGATTGAAGTATTTTTTTGCTCGAATTTTATCCTGCAAAGTGGGTTTGTAGAGGTAACTTAGTGTCAAATATACCTTCTTGCTTCCGTTCTTCCTTGCTTTCCTTCCGAATTAATTTAAATTTCTTGTTTATGGAATACTCTAATCAAGATCTATTGAATATTTTTGAATTATACGTGTTTTTATTTTATTGATATGTCTTTTAAAAGTTAGAATTTTATTTTTTTGTTACTTTATATTTATTATTCGTTAAAAACTAGCTCGACAACGTAAGATACATTTGAATGTCTTTGTGATGATGCTTATATTTAAGCAATACTAGTTATATTGGTATTCGATGTTTCGGCTAATTATTTATACACAAATCATATCGTCAAACTAAACATAAACTTCATAGATATAGATTCACTAGTCAATATGTTAACAACAGCTCCTCATAAAACAAGTTCTTGAATCTTCTTTTTTTATTTACAACGCATGAGTCCAAATGTCATTAAATTTGCAATTCCAGTGGTTTCGTATAATACGACGCTAGAATCAAATTACTTCAACTTTAAATACACGTCATTAAACACAAATTGAGTAGCATTAAATTACATGTCACTTCACGCCTTGAAATAATTTATGTACAAAATACGACGTATATCGTATGTTTTTTATATTGTATTTTTATATACTTTAGTATGAATTATATAATAATAAATAAATATATTTAAAATTTGGGGAAATATTACACAGAGTAGACCAATAAAGACTAGCTACGTGGTACATTACTGGTGGCAAGAAAGTGTGATTTGATTTTAAGTAGGACATACCGAAATTAATTGCTTTGTGTTATAAATTTTGTTTATCTATAATTACGAGATACTGTACTTACAATAAAAATACTGGACACAAATCACGTAAAAAGCAAGTTATAGGGCTTGTAAGAAGCTGTATGCCAATACATACACCTTCTTACAAGCCATGAATAAACAAAATATACATTGTAGTATTTTTAACAAATTTAAATTGTTATTCCACTTTAGTATTTGGTACTTCATTCTCTCTGTCTACCGCTCTAGAAGGAAAGCGCGAAGCTAAAATATATATATACGAGTATATAATTTTTAATGTTGCTGGTAGACTGGTTGTTAAAACACTTCCTTTTGTTTACTTTAATAAACTTGCTTGCTAAGTGATGGCATTAAAAGTAGGTATAGCGTGTCTCTTTTAAAACACCTAAATATTTTATTCATTTTTATTAAGCCATAGGCTTTAACTTTTATCCTCCGGTATAGCCTAATCAGAAACTCCTCATGTAATTATATTTTATATAAGAATAAAAACTGAAATATTGTGGCTTCAAATTTACGCTATAAGTGTGCTAGTTTCATTTCCAGTAATTTTGATATATTTTCCAAAATTACTGGAAGTTATAAGTATTACTCAGTGTAATACTTGTGGTTTGTTAGTATTATTTGTTATCGATATATCGATAATTTTGACAGCTTCACGCTAAATCCCGGCCATAGTAGGGTAGGCAGAGGGAACATATAGTGTTAAGACAGTCAGTTCCTCTCTTTCCGCTGAATTTCTCGAGGCGTTACGTTTCGACGTTTCTATCTTTTACACTTTAATATGACATATACGCAAATGTTAAATATCAATAACACAAACGCCTTATTCTTTAAACTTGTACCACACAACAATCGCAATAACCGCATGCCTTGATCACTCGATCCCGAACATTTAGGTAAATGAGGAACGCTGATAGAAAACGTGCCTGACTCTGATGTCTGACGGCTGACGTCGGAGACGGTCGCGTAATTGTACGTAAGGCGATTGCTCTATCGATTACTGCTACCATTAACCATTCATATGTTTTGTACTGATGTGTATGGGTTAGATAAAGTAGAAGTAAGTATTAAATGGGTTTATTTGTGCATTTAAAATGATAAAAAGTGTAAAGAGGAAAATGTTTTTATAGAGTTGCTTGTACGTCCTGTATGTAGTAACAAGACAAAGCACGGCGTTATGATATGCCACTTATTACACATACATACTTGTCTCAAAATTTGAACGAAAAATAAAGACGAGGATTCTGTAACACACAGGTTCCTTCAGCCTACCATACTTTACGCCAATATTTATAGTGTAAAGTAGTAAAAGAATAACTATTTAATTAAAGGATGGTAATATATTCATTTCTTATACAAAGGAAAAAAAATAAATGGATTACTACATAATACTTGACTACAACTTTAAAAAAAATTGAGAAGAAGTAAAAAAAAAATTATCGACCTCTACTTATATTACGAAAATACATGATAATAAAAAAAAATAATTTAAACACGCAAAAGGTAACGAAAATGAACGTGTATATAATGCAAAAGTATCATGTTCCCGTCGCCGGCGCGCCCGCGGCCGTGTTTAACATGCGGACGAAGTTCCAAACAACAATAAGCTTGAAGACAATTCACACGCAATGGTTATCGATTTCTAAAATATTTATTTTATTTTCTTTCACACCGTATAACCGATATAGCAGCAAAGGGAATCTGCAAATCAGTGCTCATACACTCCGTTCTCCACTAAGACATTTCCATTTCCCACCTTCCGATGAATTCTCGACGCATTGTGTGATCAGTGGTGGTGAAAAATGCAATTTGTGTATTTAATGCAAAAATTTTTGGGTTAGTAAATTTTTAAGCAGTTATTCATACACGTCGCTGCGGTCTCCGCGGCCCATAGCTCATTCTGCATCACGTCCCCACATAGCGTACGTTAGTACCGTAACTGGCTCGGTTACATTTTTAGGTTTTAAAGGGTTTATTGAACGTAATTATTTAAAAACTATTGCACAATTTTATGATTTATGATACAAAAGTACTCATACAGATAAATATTCACATTTTGCGCAATTTTAAGTAACTAAATTATAACATTAAATTCAGTAAAGAGTTTAAATTATTAATAATTATAACATTCACACCAACGATCCAAAACTTAAAAAATATGTGTCCACGTCATTTATGAGTATAGAGTAAACTGGTTTTACATTTTTTTTGTATTTATGTAAATATAAATTAATAATGATCTAAAAAAAATATTATCAGTTTTTGTTATCAAACGCCAGCATGATTATTCATATTTAAAATTTTGTAAGACTACCTTAAAACCTTCGTAGTTTTGAAAACCCGAAATCAACATTGTATTTCCAGCTTAAAACTTTATTTCATAACGATATTTACTTAGTGTAATAGTAATTATATTAATAATATCAAAATAGCTTAACGCCTACCTGCACTCTGAGTACGCAGAGGGGATCTAAGACATTTCGTACCCCACTTGCCGCTCATCTTGCGAGACATTACGCGTTAAGTTGTGGATCTCGATTACGCGTTTTGTTTTATTACTAAAGGCAGTAAAATAAAGCTAATTCATTCTCCGGAATCATCGAACTCGCAACCATCGCGTTTAAAATGAGTGGCTGCGCTGCTGCTCCATTGCGTGCGGCCCCTTACATTACTAACATGTATAAAATATAACCACCATTTAAATTTAAATAATTTTACAAAATATATTACGAAAGTAATGTAATCGCTTTAATATATCA